>CABFWO010005089.1:19508-53483 GCA_902155825.1 Timema genevievae
GTGGTCTTGGGGTAAAATGCTCTCCTCAGGACCCGATGCTTGTGGATTCAAATCCAGCCTCTGCGGATTTTTCTTGAGCGATAAAAATTCGTAGAACAACTTCCTTCAGGGGGGAATTAAAGTCGTCGGTCCCATGTCGATCGGGGCATGTAAAAGAGCCATGGAAGGTATGTGAAAATAACTTTACTGGCAAGATTGGTAGACCCTTTCCCTCTTGCTCAGAAATTTTCGTGTGCTGATATAATTCAGAAAATATACTGTACGTTAAATATCCCAAATTAATAAAATAAATAAATAACGCTTTAAAAATCTCAAACATATTTCTTTACGGCCAACCTTGATGATATTTAACTGTAGTATTTGCATTATATTATAATTATATATTGATAATAGCTATTAAATATGAAAGCTGCAGCTAGAATGACTTTTTTTTTACATCTATTACTGTTTCCAGCCTGTGGTCAGTTTTTTATTCTCGCCATATATTTTCCACTACCGGCTTGCTGGCCTGTCGTAGCTTCATATGCTTTATAATCTAACTTAAGACTGGGACAGGCACAACATCCAGTCCCCGGCCGTTAATTTATCACTGTAAAAGGGTAAACCCACATTTCACCAATAATAAATTTCTCAGCCATGCTGGGAATTAAACCCAGGACCCTTAGCTTAATAAACAAGACACGCTACCAACTGAGCTAAGGTGAGATGAATATATGAAAAAGGTTTGATTAGCTTTAGTAACCGCCACATACTGTACTGCCTATCAAAAACGAGGTATAGTTTCCGAAGATAAATTCTCTCTTCCAAGATCCAACGAACCGAAGGAAGATTAGACGTGGTTTTGACACTATGCACGGGCATAGTTTCCATAGAACATTAAGGACCGGCTACACGGAACCGACCCACACCGCACCGCTATTAATTACGAAGAGTAAAGTTCTAAGTTAGCTAATAATTAAGAAGAAGAATGTTTGTTGTTCAATAAGTTGTTGTATATATTATTGTTTATCTTTTACGTAATGTTGGAGACAATGACTACAGCGTCACACGTGCGACAACTGTGAAATAAATGCCTTGTTTTACAAGTGCTGACACAATGACTGCCAATCACTGTGAATAATCACGTGTATAAATCACAGCTCTCTTAAAATCAAGGTCAATTTGATCACCGATATCGTAAAATCACTGTTTCACCCATCCTTACAGTGCTTAGGGGTTAGCATGAAAACAAAGTTAGGAAGCTCCCGAACATTTATTTCCGGTGGTAGGTGGCTACACGGTCCGCACCGCAAAAGTGCGGAGCAATGCTCTCTCGACGATTTGTCCGCGCCGGTGCGGTGTGGCTCCGTGTAGCCGGTACTTTATGTCACATGAGTATGGAACCTAAACACGTTAAAATGGATTAAATAGCCTAGCTATAAGTTATAGCCGTAGCTAATAACAAATATAAGAGCTTGTCTATTTAATCCATATTGATATGAGCATTCGTACAGTTATCATTGTACTATTGTCAGCGTAAAGCCCTACCAAGTCGAATGTGGCTGCGTCATCTGATAGCTCACGATATTAATTTGTTCACTCAAATATAGCTGACGATTTACACACGTCCATCACAGACTCTACCTTAAAATATGAGTGGGAGAGTACCCTGAGTTTGGGACGACTCCTAGATAGCTCAGTGGTTAGAGCATTGGCGTGCTAAGCCAAAGGTCCCGGGTTCGATTCCCGTGTCCAGTTGTCATTTTTCAATTTAAAGAATATTGAACACGTTAATTAACGTGTGGTTTACTGACGTTAGGTCTACCATACTTCTTAAATCATTAGTTGTCATAATTTAAACGCCATTACATTAATTAATGTGGTCATTCCTGTTGATAATTAGCAATGTTCAATAAATAACATCGTTAGCCGAAACCCCTCCCTTTGGCCGACCTGACAAAACAACGACATAAAGTGAGAGCCGGGTTAGCGATAACAACTACATCTTCACTAACATCTAACTGATTAGTCTTTTAAAAAAAAACTTTATCCTGCCAATTTTTATATTAAATATGTTATATTTTAAATACACTTCCCTGTTATTAGAAGCACATTGTATTACTCTATCACAAATTGTTTTTTAAATCTATTTTTATAATTGTATTTCAATATAGTTGGTTTATTTTGTAATAATATGTATTTTTTATTTGATAGGGGTCTACATTTAAAAACATTATTTTGAGAAGGGTTTCATAGGCTTCACCATACTGCCAAAGGAGTCCATGGAACGAAAAATTTAGGAACCCCTGATCCTAGGCATTAATCTCGTTATAGATTAGATTGATGGTGATAGGGCGGACTTTTTTTTTCTTAATTAATTTCCGACTAGCACTACACGAACATTTGGGTACATTCTCTACAAATTATAAATTAAACATTTCTAATCCATAATTTTAAATAAAATGTGAATATCAGGCATGATTATTAAGAAGGGGTGACCAAATTTAAAGTTTAATGGCTAGACAAAATATTGTAGATATTATGTTTAACTATGAGAGAATATCTACTGTC
Source organism: Timema genevievae (assembly GCA_902155825.1). Classification (NCBI taxonomy): domain Eukaryota; kingdom Metazoa; phylum Arthropoda; class Insecta; order Phasmatodea; family Timematidae; genus Timema; species Timema genevievae. Next base: position 22,059 of record CABFWO010005089.1, read on the forward strand.
ACTTAGCTACACTCATACCGTAGATGGGCCCCAATTCTGTTAAACAATTTAATTTTGTAGTTTTACGTTAGGGGATCTCACCCCAAATCCTTGCAGGTAGGAACCACTATCCATACGATAGTTCAAACAAGTCCAACATCTCGTCGGGTGAATGTCCTCAGGGGAAAACCGCGTACGGTCTCACATTGTCTGAGAACACGTGTGGGTGCTTTATTTGTTGATTTAAGGATATACGTCCAACGTGAGGCACTTGGCACCAGCGGTGGAAATTGATTCCCACTATAAAAAAAAACCTCCGTGCATTAAAGTACAGTAAGGACCCCGTATCCACTGATTCAGTACCCGCGGTTTCGGTTCTATCCGGTTTACCGCTGCCCAATTTGATTTATTTTTAGTTAAAAATTAATAGTTTTATTAGTTTCAAACGAAGCGCCAAGCAAGAACCGGCCGTACTAAATATTAGCATCACAAACGTGCCTTCCATGGGTCATCATCATCATCATTATCATCATCATCATCATCATTATCATCATGTGAGCGTCAAATCAAGAACAATACACGGTATTATTTATTAAATGTTTGTAATGTCTTACTGTGAATTTTTAATCAATTAAACCTTACCGTATTTATTAGGGATATCAAACTCGATTTTTCGATACCTTGATACTCTCGATTCTTACTAGTATCAAAGAATCGAGAATCGATCTTAATAATACGATTCCCAATATTTAGATTCTTAGTTCTTAGTCAAAGTACTTAAAACTAAGCAAAACGCCAAAATTAGAATGAATAATATTTGATTATCTTTACGTTAGTTTATTTGCTGTTATTTGTTATATCTTGGTTCAATCTAACGACCCTATTTGGTGAATTTAATAAAAAACGATGTTTTCGACAGATGTTTATTTATAAATATGGGAACAGTGACCTAGCGGGATAGGGGTAAGGTTTCAGACTTCTGTGTTGGGGGTCCGAGGTTCAATCCTCTTTCCCATCATAGATTTATCTGATTGCCAAACCCTTCCTTCACCTCTGACAAGACGTGTATTAATCACAACTTGTGAATGTGAGGAATGCCAGGACCTCCACCGTGGTTCGGATTCCACGTTAAACTGTAGGTCCTCCATTTCATCTCACAATCACTTTAGCGTAAGTGCGTATAACCCGAACGGGTAGTAAGATGCGGTGCTAATAATAATAATTTATAAATGTTTGACTCAATGAGGCTTTATTTGTATGTAAAATACATTCTTACTATTGTAATTCCTAACTATATTATTAATTATGTATAATATGGTTTATTATTTGGTAAAATGGATCTTTGTCTTTGTCATAATTTAAAATGAATTGTCTTTTATTACTATTTATATTTTTTTAAGTGTTTTTTTCTGTGCTATAAAGTTGAATAATTATGCTTTCAAATGAGGTTGGATGTTTTGAAAAATAATGAAATAGAGTTTGTTCAAGAATCGAAATCGCGAATCGAAAAATTGAGGTTGAACTTAAAAATCGGAATTGATAAAAACAGGTACCGTGACCTCTTTAGTATTTTTTTATGGTACATGAATATCACTTTATATAATATTTTGGTGTTACACGTGGTTTCACGTAGCCACGGGATGTGGTATCGAAATAAAAGTATCGATACTGTACTCATTAAAAGTATCGGAAGAAAAATAGTGATACCGTACTAGTATCGAAAGAAATGTATCGATATCAAAATTTTAATCTGGAAAAATGTTTTTTATCTAGTAATAATAATTTTAACTTTTTTATCATACTTGTATTTTCATATTTATTTAAATACTGAAAATTACAATGGTTTTAAATGTTTCAAAACAAATTTTCAACAATTTTTTTTTCCTATCTAACTACTTATAGAAAACTTCTATAATTCACTTCTGGGAGGTGCCCATTTTTAACTACATTCGTCGTTTGTATATCCTATCAAGATAGATTATTAACTATTGACAAACACTAGAAGAAAAAATGCCTTATCCTGCTTCATATGCTTAAACAATACACATAAACGTTTCTGTTTGGTTTCCTTGGGACATCCTTAAGGAGAGTGAGTTCATTGAGCTCTACAAAAGCTTATTTTGTTAGTTTGTGATGACCATACTCATTGATAAAGGAACTTGTCACCACTTGCCCTGTCACCTGGTCAGGCATCGCGCTGCATTGATAAATAAAGATGAAAGAGCATCTATTAATAAAGACGAGCTTAAAGAGATCGAATGCTCGAGTTGATTCTTGCTTGCCATGCAGAAAATGAGTGAGAATTGAAATAGTGTCATTGGTTCTTCGTCCACAGTCCACCCTAATAAAAATGTAATCCCAACATGAGTGAAGATAACAAAAAAATGGTTTCTTTCGATACCGATCCGATACCTGATTGTGAGTACTTATATCAGTAAAAGTATAGGGGAAAAATATCGAGTAAAAAAAAAACTAGAATCGAAAGGAAAATAATTGATATTAATGAAATATCGATAATTTTTTCACATCCTTACTTTATTACCCGCGGATATAAGGGGTCTACTGTACAGCGTGTTGAATGGGTTTCTCCTTTTCGGTTGTCTGGAAGATGGAGTCCGTCTCGACCAGACCTCGCGTTGGGCATACGTAACTCACTCATGAATGTTTCATCACTGGAGGACCGCCCTCAGAATGTGTTATTTGTACAAATGAGGTATTTGAATTTTTGAATCAGAATATACTTTGAATACTTTTAGGATATAGAGATAGATTACCCGGGTTTGGAAAAAATTCAAATTTAAGAATTGAATTTTTTTAGAGCTATTCACGAATACTAGTCCAACATTATTTCAAATTCAAGAGTATATAAAAAAAATCCTTATAGGTATTATAATATTGATTAGTAGTCCAGCCCAACATAACTAACCGACTTAATTTAGAGGTAATTAACATTAAAATTAACTGATTCGGTGGCCACATGGTTTAAGGAGACACACTCGTGTTAGACTAGACTTTCGATGATAGGGAAATCGGGGTTCTAATACCATTTGGCTGTATTGAGGCTGGTTTTCCCAAAATGAGTGTCCTCTATACCTTTAAGCAAATGCGGGTACACTTCCTCAAAATTCACTAGCGTCATTAGTACATATGAGTATTTAACCTCAACGAGTAGTAAGACGCAGTGCTAAAAAAAACACAAAGCAAAACAAACTACCAACAAGCTACTATTTATAACAACTAAAGAATGATTGTAAACAATAGCCTAATTGAAGAAAAACAAATAGTACCAATTTGGGAAATTAAAATAGTTCTTATTTTATAAGATGATATGAAATTCTAGACTTGTAGTTAAAATAAAAATTCTTATTTGGGAGAAATTGTATTTGTCCTAGGCAGAGGCTGATTTATAGATACGTGCGAAAATAGGGTTCCTCAGTACGACTGAGAGGCCTCCTAATTCAAAAATATATTAACTATTTAGGGATGAAATCCTTTTCAATCCTTGAAAATATTTTATATTCAAGGATACTAAATTTTTGAGGAAGGTTGAATTTATAGGGAATATACCCGAATTTGCGTGGTGGTAGAGTAGAAAACAATTTTGGGGAAACCATTCTCAGTACACCCGACCGGGATTCAAACCCCTCGTCATCGGCAGTCTATTATATTGCGAGAGTGACGCCTGGGACCATGAGACCACAGAAGCGGGTAGTCTAATACTTAGTTAATATTATCATTATTATGGTTATACGAATATTCCTTCTTATGCTCATAATTTTTCACTAAAACTTGCATCTGAATTCAAGAATTGTGATTAGTGGGTAAAATGAATAGTTGGATTCATAAAATAGTGGATTCGATCCAAATCTCAAAATGTATATATTAGTTTATATTTTATTTGATGAACTAAAAATTTATATTTATAACAACGTTTTGTATTTTTTTGAGTATACCTAACTAAGTTAACAATACTTGCTTAGGTTGTGCTTTGACTAGGGTCACATTTCGCAGTTGTGCATCAAACTCTCGATTTTGTTAAAATATTACACAATAAACTAAAAAAATATTGAAATATTTATAATGCATATTTATGCCTTTTTATAATTGTTATAGTTTTCGTAGGTAAAAGAATTCTTTTATCCTACACATATTTACATGATTTTATTCTCTCCGTGTCTTTGTTCCCTTTGGCTATACGCATACTTTAAATTAAGCTAATGGAATAGGGATGAGAAGATTAACCACCATTTTCCAGGAGAAAGAGAAAGCCATTTAGGAAAATAAAACACATTCAGTCCACCTAACTGGGATTTAACCCTTATGTCCCCGAAAATCCAGGAATACACGAGAGTTACTCATGAGAATATGTGTACACCATTGCGGTTAGTTAATTACTATAGGAATCATTTTAAAATTAAGTAAGGTCAATAAACTATGCAAATAAATTTTTAGCGCAGGGCTTCGAGTAATTAGATGTATCCGTAACATTAGTAAAAAAAATCTGCATACTCGACACCTCGAACCCAAGACTGGACTTATGTCTAGTAGGGTCTATGTTATTGTTCCACAAACACAATCTGTTTTTTTACCGATTATATCAAGGTAACAATGTCATACTTAAAGCTGCTACAAATGTTTACCCTTCAAAAATACTATACAACTATTTGAAACCTTTCGAAACACTGACCAACAATGACAGAACACATCTAGAGATGAGTGCGCAAATGTTCTGCGCACCGATATCGATGTATTTATCGAGGGTTCACCGGCATAACTCCGACATGTCGGTGATCACCACGATCATTTTGAAAATGTTGTCGTACTGGCCTTGCCATAAGATTACGTGGAATCTCAGTTCCACCAATATCGGCGTCGACACCAACACCGACATTATCAGTACGTGTACAACCGGCCTTCAAGTCATTCGATTATAAAATTGTGTTGCACTATTTTAACAGGTGTATAGTTATAAACTATAAATGGTAATTCAATTATTTCAAATCATAACATTTCACTAGTTATAAAGGGTCAAATTTGCTATTTTATGCTTTTTGTGTACCATTGTTAAGATAAAGTAATGAATCTATGGGACTGAGTATAACTAGACATTCATATGAGGTGTACACAATGAAATATTTATAGTAGTAATATTAATATAATAATAAATATTTAACTCTTTACACTCATATGAATGTCTAGTTATACTAAACCTCAGTCTCATACAAGAATTACTTTACCTTAAGGTCAGCTTCTTTTTCTAGTAGTCAGCATTCTTGGCTACTAATGTATGGATCCTGGGTTCGATTCCGGGCAGTACCATAGGCATTTTTCCCGAAGTGGAATTGTTCCCATGGCTGTCCTGGTCTGGTTAATTAGGCCCAAGTTAGGTGCAAGACTTCTAATAACACCACATAATCATCATCATTATCATCACATCATCTTATCGGGACGAAGTAATCGTAAGTACATGGAGGCCCAACCTCAGAAGATGGTCACAGATCCGCCTATGCCAGTAGAAGACCAGGAAATTCTAGCAGACAAACCCTGGTGGCATACTCTAAGCAAAAAAATCTTTACCTTAACACTGATACGCAAAAAGCACGAAATAGCAGGTTTGAACTATTATAGCTCATAAAATATAAAGATTTGAAATCATTAGATAACTGTTTATAGATTAAAATCAAACAAATGTTTAAAGTGCGCAATAAAATGTTTATTGTTGAATGACCTTAAAAGCACCCACAAACTTTTTCCTAGCATCATAATGGCATCGTAAAGAACAAGAAAAATATATAATGAGCCGACAGACAGTGAGCACACTAAGAAACAAAATTGTTTCACCGCTTAAAAAAACTTGGTTACCAACTTTGCACATAACCGGTGACAATCTTCATAGGTTAAAGAGTTCGTAAGAAGGTTGACAAGCTGATCCCCTCGATGTGATGTGGTGCAGCTTGATATCCCCATGTTTGAATCACTCCCGAACTTAGTGGTAGAGGATACCTATGTAATTGGTACGCTTGTGGTAATCCAGATTCTTCACGAGTTTGATGACACTTTTACCGTCAACGGAGATCGCCGTTAGTGTGGAAGCTTCTTCAAAGATGCCCATGTTATAAACCCCATAGCTTCTTTATATGCTGCTGATACCACCATAGATTCAGCTTCGGTGGTTGATAGGGGTACTGCCTTCTGCCTAGTACTGCTCCAAGTAACAAGATCATCCGAGATCTTGAAAATGTAGTTAATTGTCGATCGCCTTATATCGGGGTCTCCAGCACAATCAGGAGTCTGAATATCCCACAACCGTAATTGGGTCTGCGGACTTTCTATACATGACTCCATAGTTGGCAGTAGCTTTTGAGATATTTTATAATTTTATTGGGACTGTTTCAGTAGTTTCTGTCAAAGCTGTTGCTATCTTTGCTGACTTGTCCCACTCTAAACAGTATATTAGGGCATCTGACCGTGCAAATAAATAATACTATGCCAACTGCTTTCCTAGATGGCACATGTTTTATTGATTCGTATTCTGCTACGGCTTGCAGGTGAATATTAGAATCTCCAGGCACGCAACAAGCATTAGGGTCATGGAGATCTTTTTGACAACCTGGTATTCTCTGGCGACTTCAAAGCGCTGTGAGGTTAAGGGATATGCGTAGAAATCTTGGCCATTTCCTCTTTCTGAAGAATTTATTCCTGAAGCTCACATGGCTCAGTCTAAGAAGATATTTTCTCAGTCCCGTCGTCTTCTTATCCCTCTGCTACAGCTTCTTCTTCTTCTTCTTATTCTTGAAGATCATAGTCGATTTGCATGGGTACGTAGTAGACAGGTTTTTCAAAGCCTTGTCTTCCTTCATTGAGAACATTTCTTGATATTTTAATTTTCTTACTGTCAGGATTGTACAGCATGTAGTTGGTAGATTTTCCATCATATCCAACAAGTATAATATTTTTGGACTTCTTAACAAAATTTTTTCTTCCGTTTTGCACCAGCGTGCAGGCTTCACACCCAAACGTCCTTACATGTGACAGCTGAGGCTTTTTGCTAACCCAGTTTTTCAGGGGCTTGGGGTTATGTGTCTGTTTTGTATGTATACAGTTTAATATGTGTACCACACAACTTACAGCTTCCGAACAAAGCTCCTGAGCCATTTCATTGCAACAAAGCATTGCCCTAACCCTTTTTACAATCATGTGCATATATTTCTCCAAGCGAGAATTTTGTTCGGGTGTATATAGGACCGTTCTCTCAGCAATGATCCCTTTTGAGGCAAGAAATTCACGAAACTCATTATTGACGCACTTTATACCATTGTTTGTAAGGAGGACTTGCACATTTAGTTTGCACTTATCTCTGCAATCTTACACAGATATTTAAAGCGTTGTAGTGTGTAACTTTTATGATTAATTAAGGATACTACACTATAGCCAGAATATTCATATTTGAAAGTAGCAAGGTAACCTGGTCCTCCTACAAACTCGACTGGCATTCCACCAAAATCATTATATACCAACTCACCAACCTTCATCTTCTGGTGGGCTGTGTTGCTGAACTGAGTCTTGTGGTTCTTTCCACATGCACGCTCAGGGCAAAAGAAACTGTATGCATCACTAAGGTTGACAACTAAGCTTTTGGAGATGAACTACTGCAAAGATCTGACATTGATGTAGCTAAGGTGTAGCTTCAAACTAGACTGAGTGAAAAAATTGGCTTCATTTAAGGTTAGTCTGAAAATAATTTCTTACAATTTTTCGGGCTAGCGTTTACCACACGTGACTAACTTTTTTCAAAAATTTCAACAAACTTGTCCCATTTAACAACAAATATGACTTATCTAATGGATTAGTCACACCACTGATTGTTCAGAAGATTTACAATCATCGCATCGCCTTTGCCTTTGAAAGAAAGCTTGTGGTCGTCACCAAGACGCACCAAAGAACCACCACCTCTTACAATTTGGAAGCCCCACTATTCAAGATCCAAGAATTATCGTCATAAAATGAAATGATTGAATTTATTTCCTTGACACTAAAGGCAGAACAATTTGACTAGTTAGCTTTACCTTGGTCAGAAACTAGGCGTTTTTTCCTCTCAATCTGGCAGTCTTGGGCGAGTTGGTCTCTGAGTTGGAAGTTGTAGCATGTCAGTTTTCTTACATCTTGGTTACTTAGTTTCCTACTTCATAAGATCGTGGTTTACGTCCATGAGATCCAGTGCCTCGATTAGATACAGAAGCTAAGGCAGTTTCTTACTCTTCTCGCTTCGTCAGGCTAGCCTCTTCATCAATAGGACAACGTAAAATTGGCAATGGTTTGTTTGTTCTCACTGATGGAGAGTCAGGCCTGTCTGAAACTCTTACACTTCAGAGGCAAACTATTCAAGATATTAGCCACGATAGCTAGATCACTGACTGTATCTCCTACACAAGTTTTTTTGGTTGGGCGAAAGCTTCAATGTTGGCAATGTTAACCCAATGAGTCAGATGAACTCCACTGGTACTGTTAGAAATTCTCATGTATAGTAATTTTATTTTTATCTTATTTTGCTGGGTAAATATATTCTAGTCTGCTTAGAATTTCTTAGGAAAATTTAAATTATTAATCAGTGCAATATAACTGAGCTCCATAGCTATGGTAAGGGTAAACATAGCTATAGCATCACTTTTCTGCCATTGGTCGATTGCCTTATTCATATTTTCAGAAGACATGGCTTCCTCATCTTTCGTGATTTTGAGAATTACTTTGGCACGTAGAGCTTAGGTCAACTTGAACTTTCACAGCTGGTAGATACTACAATTAAACTGGTTAACACTGGAAATGTAGATATTTCCCGACATTGTGACTGGAGTTCAAGGCCATGATCTACACTTACAGAGACGAACTCTAGTAATTAAATAAACTTGCTTACATACAGTCTCTTGCAACTTTACATTTTTGTTTAAATGATAAATGATAATGTTTCCGTTAGTGTGTTCATTCAAATTTAATGACACGACACTTAATCTGCTCACGAGAAACATATCCCCAAGTACATCGTGGACAATCAGAACAACACACTTTAACGAAACGGATTCGTTTTAGCTTTGTGGAACCAAAAATGCAGTGGTAATGAATCCTGGGCTTAAAACCCTTATGTGGAGTAGTTGGTGACTAAATAATATCAAGAATAGTTTAGTAATAACTTGATTTATTGGGAACACACGAAGCGAACCGAACATAAAGAAAACTGAAAAACAAGGTTCCGGGCAGGTAGACAATACAGAATAGTTACCAAAGCTCCCGAGAGGGTGCAGTACTATCCAGCATAGGAATTATACGGTGCGAAATACATATTCTGACACACGTGCTCACCGTTGCACGTTATGGTTCTGGTCCTAATAGGCACATTATTTATGTTTACTTATCAAATTTCACACCGTGGTTTCTTCTTGGTTAAGTCTTGTGAAATCACACAGAGTAAGGGATATGCTACTGTGCATGTTATAATCCTTTCACGGCAAATTACTCCTTTCCACCAGTTGAAAGAGCACCAGAAAAAGTGTTATATTCATTCGCTAGCCAAACATGCTATGTCATTTAGACAATTAATGGGATGTTTTCTTACTTGCCTATGTGACAACGCATATTCCCGAAGCAAAAGATTACTAAATCTCGTTTTAAGTAAATTTCAACTGTTAGAATAATCCAACGTTACCGGGAACCGACTATGAATGTCATAAATTCATGGCTTTATTGTGGTTTCTAGCTTTGTTGTGTCACAACTAATTTAGACATATTATCTTACCTCTTTTGTTTTCTTTTTTTCTAGATTATGGGCTTGGAAAAATAATAGGCGATGCTTCAACAACAATAATAATTATAGTTAATATTTAATTGTGTCCGTCAACTGTCTTACATAGAGATAAAAAAATATATTAGGATTATTGCGTTTTAAAACCTGAAGGACGTTGCCTAGTTTGTTAATTCAAAACTATTTTACGTGACGGGCTACATCTTAACTTGGTGCACTTAAAACACTCTAAACATATTATCACACTTATGACGGGATGAAAGGGGATGAGAGAAAAAAACAGGTGTTTTTGCAGTTTTATGGCAACACTTTTTTTTTGTAAAAATAAATAAAATTTGCTCCGGTACAAACATAGAATGTCCTGGAATTTAACAACTTTTTCTTTTCATTAAAAAGTTTTTCATCTAATGCCAATATGTTCATTACATATAATTAGCAACCGTTGATATCACCGTGTAAAGAAAATTAAACTTTATGTTTCTACTGGGCCAATATTTTATTTATTTTATTCAAAAAAAGTTTTGCCATAAAAACTGCAAAGATACTGGCCCTTTCTTGGGTTCCCTACTTCCCACCTTAAGACATTGATGTAAGGAATAGATTTAGAAGGAATATATTGAGTAGTTCACTCTGTGAGGCCTCTTGTCTATCTAGTGACAGACAACACTTCCCCTCTTGTCTATCTAGTGACAGACAACACTTCCCCTCTTGTCTATCTAGTGACAGACAACACTTCCCCTCTTGTCTCTCTACTGACAGACAACACTTCCCCTCTTGTCTATCTAGTGACAGACAACACTTCCCCTCTTGTCTATCTAATGACAGACAACACTTCCCCTCTTGTCTATCTAGTGACAGACAACACTTCCCCTCTTGTCTATCTACTGACAGACAACACTTCCCCTCTTGCGCTGATAAGGTACATTTGAAATCTATTAAAAATAGATGTAATGATTTAGTTCAAAATGAGTATCTGGTAAGATTTTTACATGATAATTAATTTCTTATGCAGTATTTGGTTTTCTTAAAATATAATTTATGGGTAGTTTACTAATGGCTAGTTTTTGAAAAAATTTGAAGTGGTTTGAAAATAGTTTTAACAGTTTTGTTCATAACTGGTATCTTGAGATTATTTTACATGACAAATAGACTTATATTTCTAAACTAAACTAATTAAAAGATTTTTAAAAAAAAGTTGTTCTTTTTGAAAATTTTGCACGATTTTTTTTTCAAAATGGGTATCCAGGAAATTAAATTAATTTAAATTAAATTATATTTTTTAATTTTTTGAAAATTTTGAATGATTTATTTCAAAATGGATATTTGTGAATTTATATAGACAATAAATAAGACATACTTTTAGCTTTACAAACATAAATAATTCTAAGGTAGTTTGAAAATTGCTGATTTTAGAAAATCGTGTTTTTTAAAAATTGGTTGGAACAATTAAGTCTAGTATGTAATATGAAGAGTGTTTATTGTGATTAACAAGATGCTATGTTTGTTTTTATGAAGCATATTTACTTATTCCCAAATTATAATACACTATTTGAGTAAGTGGGTACGATTTTTAATCTTTACCCTGGAAGAAAAATCCCTCTTCTGGCCTTTTTAGTGAATACATTTACAAATAAATTAACAGACACCTGTTTTGAAATAAACCACAAAGCCCATTTTCAAAAAATTTCAACTTTTTAAAAATCTCTCTTTATTAATTTATTTTCTATAAACAAACACAGTTTCTATTTGTCATGTAAAATAATCTCTAGATACCAATATTTTGAACAAAATTGTTTAAACTATTTTCAAACAATTTCAAAATTTTCAAAAATTAGTTATCAGTAAACCCTTTAGTGAAGACGATTTTAAAAAAAATGCTTTTACAAAATATATAGATATATCTAATGAGATTATATGAGGTTGAAAATAAAATTGTATGACAATTTAAGACTATTTTGAGAATTATTTTAAAATGTATGGTTTATATTTCACAGTCATATCTTTAAGCTTTAATATATAATCAGGGTGACCTGGTGGTCTAGGGGTAAGGTGTCAGACTTCTGTGCTGGGGGTCCGGGGTTCAATCCTCGGTCCTGGCACAGATTTATCTGATTGCCAAACCCTTCCTTCACCTCTGACAAGATGTGTATTAATCACAACTTGTGAATGTGAGGAATGCCAGGCCTCCACCGTGGTTCGGATTCCACGTTAAACTGTAGGTCCTCCATTTCATCTCACAATCACCCTACCATTCCACATTAGCGTAAGTGCGTATAACCCGAACGGGTAGTAAGACGCGGTGCTAATAATAATAATAATAATATATAAACATGGCTTACCGCCACGTCGTTAAATATTAATATCTCAGAACTACTACTTTATAGCTTAGAGTATTATTGCTCCTATCTCTTCATATGAAACATCATAGTTAATATTTTTGATCCTTGGTATCTCAAGTTCGTATAAAATTAACATATTATGATATATGGAGCTTGACGCCTATAGCTTGCCTCTAAATTACTTGTTCAGCTTTTCCTGTGACCTTCAAGACAAAAATACTTTAACAAAGCAACCTCTGCCATTTAAGTTAATTATAATAGTTATTCCACATCCATGGGCGCACTCAAAAATAGTGTCTAGGAGGGGGCGTGAGGGGTAGATAAAGTGTATAGCCCCAAACCCATGGATGAAACTGATACACACAGCCCCATCGTTGGCCACATGGTCTAACGTGCTACTCGCGCAATAGAGACTGCCGATGACGGGTAGATCGAGCTACAAATCTCGGTCAGGTGTATTGAGGAAGGTTTTTCCCAAAATGGTTTTACAATCTCCCACCACGCAAATGCGGCTACACCTACTTTAAATATAACTTTCCTAATCCCTAAAAAACCATTAGCATAATTAGCACATATGCGTATAACCCGAAAAGGTAGTAAGACGCGGTAGTAAAAAACCTTCATATATTATATAGTCCTAGATCAAAATTGTATAAATTCCTACTCTCGTCCTGTGGTACTCAATGGTGGATTCAGAGTGGCGATTACTCTCCCTATGGTCAAAACTTAAATAGTTGCGGAGATAAGGAAATTTCCGCATCTGTAAAGTACTCTAAGATTCATTTTCATAGGGAAAAGAAAATATCCATTTTATTTATAATCTTAATCAACGCCTAGATACGAATCTTAATCAAAATCATTATAGCTGATTTTGAGAAAATCGATTTTTTCTCATTTCACCCTTCAGTAAACTACCATTAATTTTAGGGTTATATCCAATTTTTTTTAAATCCTCGGGGAAACCCTATGAAAACCCTAGATACCAAGTTTTAGCCCGATCGGTAACATAGTTTAGTCTCTACTCCGAGAGACAGACAGACGGACGGAAATTAAAAAAAAAACACTTTTTCGTATTTGGGGGGTCATAAAATGTTGAAATTCATCAAAATTTTGAATTCAGTTTGTTTGACGATCACAATACTTTCTCTACCTATCTACCTTACCCTAAATCCTTCATGATCTAATCAATAAATCCTTCAACCTAGTTCTAACTTGTAACCAAGCTTAAACATAAAACTAACATTTTACTTAATTGTATTACTAAGTTTAGTAGAACAAACTTTTATTTTACTAATCAAACATTTTAGTTTTATAATGTACGTACATACATTTAATACTTTTATTATAACATTTACTTTTTGTTTTATGTTATTTGTTTTAAAATTACCAATTTGCCAATAAAACTTGTGTTTTTTCTTACGTTTCCTATATTTATTAATATTATTATTTACAAGTTATTTTAATAGAATTTACTTTACATCCATTATCCATTACTGTTTCCAGCCAGTAGTCTGGGTCAGTTTTTTGTATTCAAGCCATATATTTTCCACTTTCGGTTGGCTAGGCCTGTTGTAGCTTTAAATGTCCTATAATCTAACTTAAGACAAGGACAGGCACAACAACCAGTCTCAACCGTTAATTTATCAATGTGAAAGGGTAAACCCACATTTCACCAATGATACATTTTTCAGCCATGCCTGGAATTGAACTCGGAACCCTCAGCTCTTTAGACAGATTGAGCAAAGGTGTCGGATATTTTTTATAGACTAACACTATTATTATCTATATTAATTTAAATCATTATTGATTTTAATTACTAGGCTTATACTTGAATGAGTTTTATGAAAACAAATCTTCCCCAAAACAACCCTGGATCCGCTCTTAAGTATACTGAGGGTAGTTTCCCTAAATTGTTTAATACTCTCCCTTCGTGCGATTGCGGGTACATTTCCTCTAAAAGTCTATCTTCATAATCCTCATCAATTAGCCTATGAGTATAACCTTAACGGACACTAATACTCCGTGGAAAAAATACTCGGTCATTTCCCACATTTATGTTTATGTATTGTAAAAAGTCAGGAATGTTTTGTTTTGTCGCACTTATCTTCCACATGAAATGTTTCGTTTCCACGATGGCTTCAGTTGATTAGTTCATCACACAAGAACATTTTGGAAGTTGTTGGTTGTAACCTTCCTCAGAGCGCAAGTGTGGCAGCTTCAAGGTCACAATGTCAGGGTTTCATGACGTCTCTACGAGACCCCATGTTGTTGTTGTTTTGTTTCTACCAATCAAACTAAATCATGCAGGTGCGCTTTCATTGACGTTAATTCAAGTAGCCTAACAATGTTGTGTACTACAAGACAAGTTTCTAGTGTTGGTTACTAGACAATGTACAGAATCAAGACTGCAGGGTCAAATTAGGTTAAGAAGGAAGATAAAAATACCTTTACCTCAAACCTGCTAAATCCTAGCCTTGTGAATGGTAGGAAAATGGGCACTTACTCATTTACTCTCTGTGCAATCTATTATATATTTCTGCCGATGACAGGGAGATCGAGGTTCGAATCTCGGTAGGGTGAACTGAGGTTTTTTTCTCCCCAAAATAGTTTTACAATTTCCCTTCACGCAGATGTGGGTACACTTCCTCTAAATGTAACTTCCCTCATCCCTAAAACTATTAGCGTGACTAGTGCACGAGCGTAAAACCCGAACGGGTAGTAAGACGTGGTGATAAAAAATAATTACCTATTTATGGGAAGAACGTCCTTCTCCCACAAAAGGTTACCACCCAACTAATGCCTCTAGCGCTGTTGCCAAACTGCAAACCATTCAAATCTGAATCAAGCAAGGTTATTTAACTTTGTATGGTAAATATTTTTATTCTCGATGTTTAATATTACACAAAGCATTTGATAAAACTGTACATTCTTGTGAAATACTAACACTATTTAAATAGTAGTTAGTTAGTTAATTAAACTCAGAATATATTTAACACAAATAAATAAATCAATATATCAGAATAATGATGACATCAGTGTTCGTTTCCGGGTTGAGAGTACTAAGGGTGAATTTTTCTAAATTGATTTCCCCTCTTCACACACTCAAATGCTGGTACACTTCCTCAAAATTAAATCTTCCTCGTATCTACCACATTGGCGCAATTAGTTCTTATTCGTGTTACCTGTTTAATATTTATTTTTGTCATTTTGTTAATTAAACACAATGACAAAAATAAATATGAAAAAATGATAACATAGAGACGGAAATCCAACCCGGGTCTTTTGGTTTGACTTGTTCCACCACTGAGCCATCCTGGCTCATTTCGTATCCAAGGACACATTTAATTTGTTGATATATTGAGTCTAATCGTGATCACTTGTTTTTAGAATCACTAAAATATTATCAGAGGATTTTATTTTCGTGATTCTAAAAATAAATGAAAATACCTATCTCATTTTATTTTAAATAAAATGTTAGAATTTTTTTCTGTTTAGAAGGAAAAGAACTAATGTGAGGAATGTATATATTGACTGCATGTAGCCCCCTGATAGCTTTCCAAGTAATTTGATCTAGACAAAAATTGATTTGGTTTTTGAGCTTCCTTAGACCTGCCTTAAATAGATTAGAAGGATTATTTATTTGCGCTAAAATGACCTGACCAATTGTAAACATTCTAAAATTGTGTCACTAACAATAATTCAAGCCACAAATTTATTAAAACTTATAGAAATAAACACATATTTAAAAAAATGCTAATCCTTTGAAAATGGGATGAGCTATTATGAAAATAAAATTAATAGATTTATATAATAAACTTTCTTATAAATTGGGCAAAGCAGAAACATAAAAATAAGTCATTTTCACCTATTTGAACATATGTTACATACTTTGTTCATTTGGAGAACATCCTTGTTTTGTTTGTTTTGACCGTTTTATCCCCCCCTCCCTCCCAATTTACATCCATATACGGTGCATGTATATAATTTTTTAAAAAACATGAATGTTGCTGATGTACATTTATTATATTTAGGTTAAACTTTCCAAACCACACATTCAGTGCACTTTATTTGCGCTTGAAAGAATCTTTTAGATTTTAGAAAATATAAAGTTAGAAGTTAGAGTTCACATAAAAATATAGCTTTATTTTTTAACTAAAAATTATTTTTAAGCAATAAGATATAATTAAAAAAAACAAGTAGCATGTAAAGGTGCTACATAGTGAAATCTTGCGTTGATATCAGAGTAAATAATATTATGAACATGAAAAAAGGTGTATTTAAAAAAGGTAAAGGTTTATTCAACAATAAACTGACTTTTATAAAAGCCGGTACTTTACTATCTACATTAAATTGTGCTATTTTTATTTCATCCCATTAGTAGCATCTGCCCGCGGCTTCATTCACATTAAACAATACATCAACACAGTCAACAACTTGAAATGCTACAAAGAATGAATCTTTAAGAACATTGTTTTATGCGCGTACGAAGATTTAAGGAGAAATGTGGACCCACCCTTATACCTTCCTCTCCACACCCCAGCTTATATCACGTACCATCCATCTTATGTGCCCACAACACCAGCTGCGAAAAATGTTCACTACTTACGCCTGGTTTTTTCGACACTACTTCGCTCGCTGATGAGCTATACCACGGGTTCTCTCAAACAAAGGAGTACAACAAAGGAAGTCGCGTCTTTATCCGATGTGATCTGATGAATACTCTTTGAGTTAACCGGAAACAAACAAATGGACAGGCAGACAAACAATATAAAAAATTGATTATTTGATGTTCTTATCGTTTATACTATCCAGAAGGAAAGGAAAACACGAACATTTGAATGTGTGTGAAAACTTAATTGGTGTACCGTACCCGTTCTTCACACAGGGAATATATTAAGTAGCTTTGTTCGTTTATAGTATATAGAATTAATCACAAGAAAAAGTAACCAAATATTAAATTATGTATAAATATAAGTACTTATTATTTTAGATTGTGTTACAAAACACAGTAACAAAATTCAGATTAAAATCTAAATATGTACTAAAAGATGAAATTTCTAAGTCATAACTTTTTTTACACAATATTTGTACCCTCGATTATTAGTGCTGATTAAAAAAGAAAGGAGAGTAACAGTTAATAAATTATAATTGGTTGTTAAAGAGCTAAAACATGTGAGTGTTACATATAACTCTAACAGTTTACAGTATAGAAAAGGAATTATTCAGCTTTCAATGTTTTTGGCTTAGTTCGATCCATTATTTTGAATTAACCATATTAAATTTTCGACTTTAGGAATTTTCTAGAGAACAATATCGTAAGACCTATTGGAATGCAAAATTTTATATTCCTAGGATGTTTAGAAATACTCGAATAATTCATACAGGCGAACATGATATTTCTAAATCCCTCTTTTCCAAGGAAACTTCCAAATGAGATTTATACATTAAAAGTTAATTTTATTTTGGAATTGTTACAACTTTATAACATAAATATAACCACATTAACAAATTTTTTTTGACACTGCTTGGCTAGCTGATGAGATAGCGTGGTGATATATAACTTATCCTCTTTAAGATAAGGAGTACACTAAAAAAAGTCCTATCTCGATAAAAAGAGTACTTTTTGGGTCTACTAGAAATACGAAATCGAGCGTATTGACAAATTTATGGTTTTATTATCTGTGTAGATAGTTTGAGTTTGGTTATAAAGCAGTTGGGCGCAGTAGCATTTGGGCGCATGGACTGGGTACGAGGAATATAATAGAGGAATGTTGCTTTCCCCGGCTTGACTTTTACTCAGTGAATCCACCAAATACAAGTTAATTTGAGTTCCTTGATTGCAAATCTTACCTACTCTAAAAACATCACTATAAAAATATTGTGTATACATTCGATTTAGGATTATTTTTAACGTTTGAAAATTATCGAAATAAACAGCTAAATTAGCTCACCTTTTTTTTTTGCCTTACTCGTTCTGGGCCATCCGCATTTAACTATAGACTAATGGGGTAGGGATTAGGAAAGTAAGATTTAAGAGAAATGTATCCACATTTTGTGGCATGAGAGTGGGAAATCGTTTAAGAATAAGCAGCCTCAGTACACTCAGCCGGGATTCGAGCCATGACGTTTCCATCCTTAGTAGACCAGACTAAACAATATGGACGTTTAGTCCGCATGACCTTCTATTTAAATTTAGGTAGGTCGAGAGAAGTTCCTTGTATCTATTTTGGAAAATAATGCGTCCTTTGCCCAATCTCCTTAAGATAAATTCGTACTTCACTATTATTGGTAGCCAGAACCTTGTGCCCTTTAGCATGCACTCCTTCGAAAGAGGCACAAGGCTTCTCCTGTTACTTTCTATAATTTCCAAACTTTAAAAAAAATAAGTCATCAGTAAACTACCCATAAATGAGTTTTTACCCCAAAAACAAGTATAGACCTACAGTGTTTTTTGGTATGCCACACAACGCCCAGATATACATTTTAAACAAAATCCTTTGAGCTACTTTCGAAATCTTTCAAATTTTCAAAAAAAATTCCGTCGGTAAACTACTCTTCAATTAATTTTTGCTCAAAAACCAACTTTACACTGCTATTTTTCATGTTGAACAAATCCCAGATATGCATTTTAAACAAAATTGCTAAAGCCATTTAAAAAAAAAATTGAAATGAAAAAAAAAACACTCCTCAGTAAATAAACTACCTTTAATTGAAGGGCTAGGGTGGAAAAAAATTGAAATATAGCCCTATAAAATTTAAGCATTAAATTTGAATAAAATCCATAAAACCGTTTTGAATCCGTGGCCAAGGACAGACAGACTGATAGACAGACAGACGGGATTGTAAAAACAACTTTTTTGGGACCGTGTTCACATAAAAAGTAAAGATTCGTCATAATCTCAAGATCAAGTTTTTTCCCCCGATCACAATATTTTCTTTTGATATGAGAAGGTAAAAATATGTCAAGGATCTTTTTTTTTAGTTAAATAGCTCTTGAAGTATTTTCTTATTTTACCATCGCATCCATAATACGTGCAAATGTACTAAAAGTGTACAAATTAAGTGGTTAGGCAACTTCACTTAAACGACAAGGTGAATATTAATTGGTAGCAACTGGGGTTCGCTTTCCACCCTCTCACTAACCGAAGAGTTATGTTGTTATTTAAAATGTCTACTTTCCAATTTTGTTTATTTATGTTATACAGACATTTCTGGTAACATACACCTTTACTATCGTGCTCTAACGAAATTAATAAAGTCACCGCTAGACACAATTTCACAATTCACTCTCCTCATTCTGTTTTCTTACTATCATTAGATGTCTGTCTTACGACAGGCCCGTTTCTTTTGTCAGTGAATTTATACCACCAGTGAGCCATGCCTCCTCATTCAGCTTCCAGAATTTTCTTATTTCCTTCACGTCATCTAATATTTGAATCCTCTTCCTTCCTGAGCTCCTCTTTGCTTCAATGACGTCGTAAGTTGTTTTAATTAATTTATATCCGCTATTGCACAATTCACTCTCCTATTTCCTGTTGTCTTAAGCTTAGTACGTACTAGGAAACATACCCCATAAACATTGTTTGCCAACATGTTGCCCTTGTTTCGGAAACAGTTGAGGAACAGTTGGTCCAAAATTTCCATGTTTCCTTTGTATTTTCAATCGGGGAAAACATGTTTCCCGTGATCCATTTCAAATGGGCAACAAGAAGCAATGTTTGCTAGTCTGGACGTGTTGGCCAACATTTCCAACAACAAACAACGTGGGCTAGTGTCGAGTGTCTCTTCATTATCTTGGGACCAACCATTTGTAAAATAACTTCATAAGCTGTAAGAGACATGCGAGTGAACTTCCTAAAACCACTGCCGTCTTCGAGCTTCAGTTCTGTCAGAAGCTTATTTTCATAGTTTGAACCAATTTGAACCCACCATTGTTTTCTTCTTCTCTGTCTTCTTGAACACCTCATATCTACATACAAAGCACAAACCATAGCAGCATCCTCAACAGACATCTTTAACTCAAGTGAACTCTGTAAGGGAAACAAATGTTTCATCGTTGTAGTATGGACTCGAAACAATGTTTCTTTAATGTTTGCCAACAATCTGTTTCCCATGTTGGCCAACAGTTGCGGGACAGTTGGGCAACGATTGGCCAACAATGTATACAAGTGCGTACTAAGCTTTAGGCCGTTTTAAGTGTCCTATAGCCGCAATTGTATAATTAACACTCTTCTTTCTCCTTTTGTCTTAGGCTAATTTAAGTCAACTATGCCCGCCTTTGCTCAATTCAATCCCATCCTTCTGCTGTCGATGATAGTTTAGATCTCAAAAAGTATCGACCCAATTCAATCTTCTTGTCCTGTCATAACATGTTCGATGGATTAAGTAGTCCAATTTTCATAGGAAGACACCAAGAAAAGTTTCTAGCTTTACTTTCACCCATTAACATGTTAAGTCATGTGATCTGCAGTTCACTTTTGAGAGATATTATCAATACCTATAAAAACTCTGATGATATAGTAAAATGTTATCAATATTAATTAAAAAGTTTGTATTTTTTAAACTGTTATTTTAATGAAAATTATACATTGTTTGTTTACAAGATTATTTATTTTCATCGAAAAGAGATACAGAAGTAATGTCTACATTCGGTATGGAAATCTGTTAGAAAACATTTCCCGAACAAGTCAGTAACGGCTCTCATAGAATACAAGTTTATGGCATGTAAATTGAAAAGTGTGTTATACACTTATTACTTTCAGGGCAGTGTTAGTAAGGGTGGGTGAATCAATGCTAAAAAAAACAACAAAAAACTCGCAGTCCTTACGAGACCACATAAGTCTTTTCCAAACACACTGATATGACACCTCATTTAGTGCGCACCAAAAGGAAAGAAATAATAACAAAAATATAGCATTTTGGTCACCTTGAATATACAAAGTAATAATAGGATCCCCCGAATCCATCGGCAATTAAAATCTCATTAAAGGAGGTTGGATGTCACGTTAGCGCGTCGGCAGCAGGTGGAGGTGGTATGAGAGGGGGGGGGATCAGATGGTTTGGAAAAGGATCTGGAGGCGCAATAATACGTATAGGGGTGTGAAAAAAGTATCGATACGTTACTAATAGAGATATTTTGCTTTCTTTTTACTTGATACTTTTTTCCCGATACTTTAACTGATATTAGTACTCACACTCCGGTATCGAAAGAAACAACTTTTTTGCTATATTCACACATGCTAGTATTAAATGTTTACTAGGGTGGACTGTGAAGGAAGAACAAATGACAATATTTCTCAATTCTCACTCATTTTCTGCATGCCAAGCAAGAAGCAACTCTAGCATTCAATCTCTTTTAGCTCACCATAATTCATATTCCCAACACAAAACATAGACGCGATAGACCTTAGTATACTATAATATGGTTAATTAATTATAATTTTCAGTGTTTAAATAAATATGAAAATACAATTACTATAATGCAAAAGTTGAAATTATTATTACAAAAACAACAACTTTTTTTGGAGGGTAAAATTTCCATACCGATACTTACTGTTATCGATACTTTTCTCTCGATACTAGTACGCTATCGATATTTTTCTTCCGATACTTTTAATGAGTACAGTATCGAAACTTTTCTTTCGATACCATAGTCCTAGTTACGTAGTTGTACGTTTTTCCAAAATTATCGTTGAATACGTAGATGTACGTTTAACAACAAACACTTTAATTAATTAATCCTGCGCATTTCAGGATTTTTCAGATGAACTTATGTTTAGATATACATAATCTAGACTCTTCAGGTAACATTTCTAACCAAATATAAGTATCAACTGGTACTATATTCCTGTGAAAAATATTAAAGCATTAATTACGTATTTAACCTTCTATATCAAAACAAGATTTATGTATAAAATGAATAATACAATTCCCTTCATTTAAAGAAAGAGTGAAAACTTCTCAACAATAAAGTAGCATGATAAAGTGAGGGATAAGTGTAGGAGGCAGTTAAAGGTGTAATGATACTGTTTTGGACCCCTCTCATATATGTAAAAAGTCATGGATGAAGGTATTTTTCTGCAATAAACTGTATGTAAAATATCCTTTTAAGACTTCATCCATGGAGAGTCACGCACTTTTCAGAAATAATGTCAAAGGATTGCACCATTAAAATATATTTTTTCTTTCAAATATCAACTCCGTAGTGTTTACCAAAGAAGCAAGTGACGCTAGCTCCTTCTACCCAATAGGAAGCTAGCCTTCACGACACCTGTCCTCAGGAGTCTTTCGATTAGTTGGTTTTGACACTGCTGACAAGGAGTCCCAAGAGGCAAGGGGTAGGTCATATATAAGCCGCTTGTACGTATGAACACACACAGTGCCAGCGCATAATATGTACAGAACAGTGTAATTTCACATGACAGTGGACAGCAATACACATTAACTTTTTAATCAAACACAGTAATATTCAGTGCCGGTGACATAAAGCTACAGGACGTTGTAATAAATCAGTGCCATGATATAAATAAATCGTGTGCAAATTTAAAGGTCTTACCTATTTCATAAGTGTAAGAAATATCACCATATTTGGCGCTCGATCACGGGGCTACAAATACCAATTATCTCACAAACAATCCGTAGCATTTCAATTGGCTCCCAATTGCGGGGCAATTATATCTCATCAAAATAATATCATTTCAACTGACGCCCATCGCACGACAGAATAAACGGGAGCATTTCAATTGGGGTGTAATATTTTAAGTACTAGGGATGAGGGGTGAGGTGGGGGGGGGGGAGGGGCAACCGAACCAAGTTCCACCACTACCAAGAACGTCCAAGTTTCGTAAGGTCATAGAATTATTAATTAATTATTATTATTAATTAGTTAATGAAATTAAACCTCCTCCTCTTCAATCCCGGGGTTGATTGCTATAACGTTATTTAATATATTTATAACATATACAAAGTTGTTGAAGGAGGTGAAAGTAGTGAAGGTAGTGTGAACCAAATGCTACTAACTGTTCGGGCTATCTGCATATTTTATCTAATTGGTTACGGATAAGAACGGGGATGTGAGGAACCTTTTAGGAGAAAAAAAATCCTCATTACACCCAACTGGTATTTAAAATCCAATCTCCTCGTCACAGGCATTTCAGTTTATTTCAAGACTGAAGCCTTAAACAATGCGAATATTGATAAGTCGCAGATAGTTTGGCTCTAAAGTGTAGTAACCAGGGTGCGATTTTGATATGTCATTTTATGTTGGTACATCACAAACAATACTCATGTGTACAAGCATTCTGTTCATCACCCATTGATTGTGGAAACTTTCGTTAGTTGATTTAGGTAGGCTTTTATTTGATATCATATTCTGAAAATTGAAAAATGACACCTGGAAACGGGAATCGAACCGGGACCTCTGGCTTAGTACGCCAATGCTCTAACCACTGAGCTATCCAGGATTCGTCCCGTGCCCTGGGTCATTCTTCACTCATATTTTAAGGCAGAGTCCCGGGTTCGATTCCCGTGTCCAGGTGTCATTTTTCAATTTTCAGAATATGATATCTAGATGGAGTAATTCCCACTAATAAGCATAAATAATAGCTCTGGCTATTAATTCTTATTGTTTGATAGTTATTTGTCATTTTTTATTTCTAGGAAATATTCTTTAAGTCTTTTTTGAGTAAATTTTAGGCATTTAGATTGAATAAGTATATTTCTAAATATTATTAATATTTTATAAATATGTAAATACTCAAACATACATTTTTTCATATATATAATATATAAAAATAATATATATATATATATATATATTATATTTTAAATTTATTTGAGGTATTTAACGTGCACTTTCTGAACCGAATGATTATATCAGAGCACGAGACTTTCTATGAGAGAGAATGAAAGAGTCTACCAATTTTATCGGAAAGGTATTTTCAGATAACTTCCAGAGTTCCTGTACATGCCATACTCTATATGGGACCAGCGGCTTTACTTACCCTCCGAAGGAAATTGTGCTACGGATGTTTATCGCTCAAAAAAAATCCGTCGACTCCAGCTGGGTTTGAAGCCATGAAGATCGAGGCCTGAGACAAGCCCTTTTACCCAAGACCACCGAGATCTACGATAATATAGGCAATACTATTTGTACCCTCTTTGCTTGAATGGATAAATAATAATAATAATAATAATAATAATATTTAGCACCGCGTATTACTACCCGTTCGGGTTATACGCTTAAGTACTAATTACTCTAATGGATTAGGAATTGTGAGGGTTGAATTTAGAGGAAGTGAACCCGCATTTGCGTGGAGGGAGAGTGGAAAACCATTTAGGAAAAACCACCCCCAGTTCACCCGACCGAGATTCGAACCTCGATCTCCCCGTCCTCGGCGGTCGAGCTCAACACGACTAGCTCGTTAGCCAACTACGCCACCGAGGCGGGTGAATGGATAAAAATACATATTTCTTGTGATATAACGCTACTAGGCTGGAGAGGTTTGCGTTGGGAGGTGTAGCTTTAACTTTTGAAGCAGATATTTGTAAATATATATATATATATATTGTATGGATATTATATATATATATATACACACACATATTTTTAGCAGAATGTAAGCGTGTAAAGCCTTATTATTGAATGCGTATTATTTATATTCTATTAGTAAAGCGAGTGAGTGAATAGTCGTGTGCATTCATTACGAGTTTTTGTTTTCTAGGTCATTTTTGTCGATTTGAAGTAATTTCTTAGAATTTTTTGCTCATTATTTATATAAGTCAGTTTTTGCTAATATTTAGGTCATTAAAGTCCGCACCCTGGTTAATAACACAGGTTCTACTCGTGTCTACTATCAAAGTCATCCTGACCTTTTGTATTTGGGTTCAAGTGAATGGACCTTCAAGAGTTTTTAATATATGAGGGACGAGGTCACTTTTCAATTTATTTGTAACTTTTTTTTCAATAATAATTCACTCTAACATAAAAACGGCCCCTCCAGCAATTTTTTTTTTACTGCCACAGTAGGTGCTAACCTTGGATGGTTCTGACGCTAGTTCGATCCCGCCTCAGCGGTTTGCCCCGAGGACCCAACCCAACTTCCCAACAATCACTCGCCAAAGAGAAGGGAATCACAGAGGAATAGGAGCTGCCAAGCCACTTCCACACGAGCGGTGGCCATTTTGACAGGATGTATAAACGTAGAAACACCAAAATATCGCGAGCCATGTTTTCATGAAATTAGACTTAGAACATAATAATGAGTAAGCAATACATTTTTAAAGTTGAAAGAATGTTATTGTGTTTGTAAATTTTATTTTACATATGCTAACTGACACGAAATCTTTGAGCAAAATAGACTACCTCAATTTTATATGTGAATAGTAGACAACCTTGTCGATTTTAATGAGAATTAACGATATAAAAACAATACCTATATTTACTTGATAGCATACGATACGTTATTATTACTCTCCCTTTTTATTTGCCTGAAAAAATTTGTACCAACTATACTATTACAATTATTTTCTTCTAAATGATCCTTGAACAGATACAATTTCCTAGTCCAGAAAGTGCAACCTATTCTTCTCCTACCCAAATATAGTTGGTAAAGAAGAAGTAAAATACCTGTGCCTATTTGTTTGAACATAAGGTTATATGGTGATTAAAGTCAATTGCTTAAAGTTTAAGAACAAGAGATTTGGCTGTAATATTTCTAGTTAAAGCACCATACTAAGTTTGAGTTAATTGGTTACCACTAGTAGCAAAAAAAAAAGTTTGATATTTAATGATTTTTTACATCAACAAAATATTTATATTTAATAAAATCCCAAAATTTTATTCACCATAATTATTATAAAAGATTCCTCGATTATTATTGATATCGAAAGAATCGAAAATAGATCCTACTAACACGTTTTTGACAGCCCGATTGTTAGTTCTTATATTTGGAAAATGAAAATGTTGGCATTATACAAAATGAAAAAATAAGATTTGGCTTTTTTTTATCCTGCAAATTAGTTTTTTTTAGTTTAATTTCATTGTTAGTGTTGAATGTACTCAACATTACCTTTGTGTTCTATTGACTTGGCGTGGATAAAACATGGATTTTTTTTTTTGCCATCCAAACCTTTTATCTTTATTTAACACATCTTAGAACGGTATACAAATAAATAACATCTAATGTTAAAGTGCATATTCACCTATGGAAAAACTAGGAAATTTTTGTTGCCATAAAATGCTGCTATTTTTAATTTTTTTTAAAATTTAGGAGCCTATGTCGACAAGCATAAAATTTTGTCCACACTGGAGCAACCCAACTTGAGGAACATTTCAGTTTTGTTTCTGGTTGTGTATGTTTCGAGTGGCTGAGAGAACAAATTGTCTCCACTGGTTCCACTCATTTAGTCGAAATGTAATTCGACGATGAAGAAGACCGCCTTGTTGCACTAGAAGCAGCGTTTTAATTATTTATTTTAAGATCTGAATCAACTCACCTGTGTTTCATTAAGCCTATTTTCAGTGCCTTGACGAGTTTTGTTTTTGTCCATAAGAAAGAGCAAGTCATTTTGAAGCGAGCTCCAAAGTTTTATTTACTAAACGATGTTTTTTGCGCTCTTTGTAAAACTGCTCAATCATATTCATTCTTCATAATTGTTTTTTTTCATTTCGACATTTATATTTTATGACAACAGGATTAAATACACATTAGATAACTTTGGTACAATTCCATTAATTGTATCAATGTCTAGTTACTCCATTTAAATTACATGTTCTTCTAAAAGAAAACATAAATACTAAACTGCAACCGGCGACTCATTGTCTCCATTGCGGAAACAAGATGTTCCAACTAGAGGTTATATATGTTATGGTCAAAGCCTGAAACCCTCCACTTCGTGAATTGGCTGGACCCTTTGCACATTGGCCAGCTGGTCCAGTCAAATCGTAAGGTACTGACGGGGAGAAAATTTAAATTCGTCTTCTGGCCAGCCAAAGCGCGAATTTACCATAACACCCTGTACAGTTCCCGAAGTGCTTGATAGTATGACACAACACAAACTATATCATCCTAACCTCACCTAATCTAACCTAACCTAGATTAACCGATGGGCATTACAATAGTAAATATACTTTTTATCCATCATAATAATTAATTGAGTGAAGAGGTACTGAAAAGTGAAATGATAAACTACTATAATTATAATACGTGTTTTGACCAGTCTCCTACGGCCATATCTAAAACTGGCCAGCCAAAGCCAGAACTGCTGATAGATCATAGTATATTTTGTACTTTGGCTGACTTTGGTGGCCAAAGCTAGAAGTGATCGGTCATTTCGTGAACTGGCTAGATTTTGGGCTTTAACCATGACATATTCACAATTTACCAGTTGATTATTTTTATGTTACAGCTTCACACGGAAACATGCACTAACCAGCAAATTTTTTCTCTAACTGAGAACACTATGCAACTTACTGGAACATTGAGGAACATATTCAAAAACATAGAACAGAGACAAAAGGTTCCTCAATGTTCCTTCGGTGGATACGTACTGTACCTTTAGCTTTGACATATGGAAACATATCTATATTGTAAATGCTGAGGGATCAAGAAAATAATTAATTCTAAGAAATTAATTTCTTTTGTACACAAATATGAATATAATATTATTACCTTACATATTTATCAGAGAATATATTAGCTAAATGTAAATTTGACTTGTTTAAAGCTTTGCTAAGGCTCATGCACACATTAATTTTATTTGTTTCAAGACTTTTTAGCTTGATAAAAGTATATCTATAGAAAATTGTGCTCTGCAACTATTAGCTGTTTGAATTAATAAAATACCTTTGTTTTTGTTTTTTTATTATTTCTTGACTTTGAGAGGTTTGTAAGATACAATATAAGTATTTTAATTTCTTTTTGTCTTCAAGCTTATAAGATACATTTTACAAAGCATATACCTCTAAAAGAATCAGGTTTCTATCTCTTAACCTTTAATTTTTAAACTAAAATACTAAAAATGTATTTATTTATTTATTATGAAAAAGAGTTTGTGTATTTGTGTTCCTTAGTACTTCTCTCGTTACATCTTTTTAACAATAATTGTATTTACTCGGAATTAGATATAAGTTGATTATTGTTATTTTTATTACTAAATTAACTTCTATATTTAGTTTCTATTTTTATAATTATTATTATTAGGCCTAAAACTATAAATTGTTATGATTTTGAATGTTATTGTTTTATCTATTATTACTCTTATAATTAGTAAGATTATAGCTTATTAATATAATTGTTATCACTAATTCTAGTAGGAACAGTAGTGGTAGAAACATAGTTTTTATTATTTTAATCGTTATTGTTATTTACTAAAGTTTCCATTACAATTAGTACTATTACCTACTAGCTTGGGCCCGGTTAAAATGGGTCGTACGAAAATGTTATCCCTACAATAACTATTTAATAAGATTTCTCTATAAGGAAAACCTCTTTTCGCTTTATGAAGTAACAATATTATATTTGAAAGAAGGTAAAGGAAAGGAGGATAAAAACATACAAAAGGGACGAACACAATATGGCTTTTACAATGAAAAGAACACATTTCACACATTACATTGCTGCCACTGGACAAAGAGGTGATGGTTGCCTCTTAAAGAAAATCGATCGTCACTGCCCATTCCCCCGACCTAGGTTTCATTCTATCGGAACTCATCAGGGAGGAGTGTGAAACATGCAATGCAACTTCCTAAAAGAGGGGAAAAAAAAAAAAACCAAAAGGGAGAAAATGGAAGATTGTAAAGAATGATAGGACACGTATATAGGAACATTTAAAAGGTATAACATAAAGGATAATAAGATTGAAATATACTAACACGAATTAATTATCTTTAGGTATTTTGCTCGGCTTATTTCTTTTTAAAGAATAACTACACTAGATCAGATGTAGTTTGATTCCAAAAAAATTTACTTGATTAATATGTCAATTTTAAAACTACTTTCACGTTTTTAACCCCTTCACTAGTATTAATAGTGGGGCTTAATGCCGTTTGCTGTAGTTAATTAGTTACTATCAAGATGGTGGAATAACCCCCCTCTATCTCTTACAAGCAAGTGGGTGGGATCTTAACAAATGTTCCTCCGGGTATATACATATAACTATTTGGTGCTACTACCAAGCACGCACGATCGCTGTAACAGAGCTGTTCAATTCATTAGCTCCAAGCACGCGACTTTGAATATTACTCAATCTTCAGTTCAATAAAAAAAGTATAAATCTGTTTCCTCTTTTTAATTAACATGATCTCACTAGCAAAGATGACCGCATGGGCTAAGACCAGGGTTTCCTAACTGGTCTGGCTGCGGTCTTTGCTTCAATTAGTTTAAAATGTTGACAGAATAATATAATAATAATTAATAAATTCGTTCAATATGTGTATTTGTGTATTTTAGGAATATATTTAGAGATGGACTAGTTTCTGCCTTTGTGAAGCTTATTAATATTTATTTAAAACTACACCTTTTGTCCAACATTTTAACTCACTCGATAGCAAGTCTTCCTACTGGACTAAGGGTACCGGGTTCTGCTCCAAACATGTCCTGAATATTTACGATTAGTAAAATTAATAATATATTTTTCTTTTTACAGGGATGAAGATTGATGGCTTACAGAAATAGGTATTGTATCTACTACATAGTTAGTCTAGTTCGTAAATTGTGGTGATTTAATCAGTCAATTCAAGAAATGAACGCCAAATACCTTTAGTAACAAGATATCTAATCTAGACCAAATTAAATAAGAAACTCAAAGATCAGTTACGAGTGATAACTGTCCAAGTGTAGCGAGGGTTCTGTTTTAACTTTCGGCATTTCGTCTATAGGTCTGTCCTTCCGGGTTTTTGATCCGCAATAACTGTTAAACGCTTTGACCAAATTTAACGAGATTTGTCAGGGACATTCTTTGAACGTAGACCAAACGATTTATGTACATAATTTTTCAATCCGGTTCTCTATTTCAATATTGTCGCTGCTTAAAAGGTTTTTCATTTAATAGCTCATCTCAAGTGTTTTAATTTATTAGTTAGGGTAATAGATCGAGCATAGAGCATATTTTTAAAATTCTGACATATTTTACAAATCTTATGACTGTAATAAAGACAAGAACTTAGCATATTTTTAAATGGAGAAAGTGATTTCTACAGATCACATAACTAAAAGGAAGGATAGTTTTAGATTCAGCTACGTGGACTTAAACTCATTCTCAAGCAGAATGCCATAAACACAGTGGCGATATAGATTTATTTATTTGAGGTATTCAACATGCACTTCCTGAACTGACAGATTATATCAGCACACGTTACATAAACTAACTTAAATCTAGAACAGACACAACACCCTGTCCCCAGCCGTTAACTCATCACTATAAAAGGGTAAACCCACATTTCACCAATGATACATTTTTCGGCCATGCCAGGAATAAAACCCGGGACCCTCAGCTCTGTATACAGACACGCTACTGACTGAAATAATATTTCAGGAATAAAGATATAGAGGGAGGTCAGTGCGATTTATTTGATATTAAAAACAACTTGCGTGTGGTCAATAAACAGACTAACAACCTTGATATAAAGCATTTCAGGTTAACAGGTCGAGGATCACAACCGGTCTAATAGATAAAAAAACAAACTTAAACGTTCGCTTCTTCACGGTAGTTTGGGTCGTTACGGATAGTTTTAATTTAAAACAGTGGCTCAACCTTTAAACTTACTTTGGGAAGGCTAGCTTAAGAACAAGGTTGTAGCAAGAATGCATTTTTGGGAGAAGGGGGCTTGGAGAAGTTAGGGGATTAGAGGTCACAGCGCCGTGACTAAAAGAAGGGTCAAGAAAATTAAGGAGTAATACATTATTTAATAGATTTAGAAGCTAGTTTTTTTTAAAAGATAATTCTAATCTGTGATTTAAATAATGCAAGAAAACTTACACACAATGTACCGAAGTTACTTTGTGTTTTTTTCCATTGAAAATTTCATGGGTTTAATTTGTCCAACCTTTTGAAGATAAAATCGTAAGGCTGGTCTTAAGGTGTAGCTTTAAGCTGGGTATGTAGGAAACATGAGAAAAGTTGAGTATTTTTACAGTTTTTATATCTAACAAATTTGTTTGGCCAAAATAAATAAAATATTGTCCGAATAGGAACATCAATTTTAATTTTCTTCACATGGTGACCCTTAATATTTTTACTTTCTCTCTATCTTACAGGTAGAGAAAGTATGGTGATCGTCAAAAAAAATCGAACTCGAGATTTTGATGAATCTTG
>CABFWO010005090.1:0-43995 GCA_902155825.1 Timema genevievae
ATATTTTCCCTTATGTAGATTCACCTTCTCCCTTTTATTTAATTGTGGTCGTTAAGTAGAAGGCAATGGAGACGGTGTAACAATTTGAAATCATTGAATCAATATTCATAGCTTATATTTATACACTTATTAAAATAATGCAATAAAATTTTGATGGTCAAATGACCTTAAAGTGATTCGGTTCAATGAAATGAGCCGTTCATTTTTATCGTTCAGTCGTTCGTGAACGAATACTTGTTTTGCAGCTTATCGTTCGCGACCGACCTGTTTCTTAGCTATTTATTTAAACTTTAAAATCAACCCAACTAATTTAAGTGGATACTTTAAGAAAATTAAAATTAAAATTTTGTAATAGGTTATCTTTATTTAGATTATAAGACGAAACCAAAAACATTTTTTCACAATGTACACAATTATAGTTTACAAATACAAAGCTACACTTAATGTAAAAAAAATGTATTCGCTTTCTAATATTAGTTACCTTAATAATATAGCATAAGCAGAATATTAACATAATGAAAAAAACCTTTAAGTTCATCTTATCAAACAAAAAAAAACCTGTTAACATTTGTTTGATTTAACGAATAGAATAGTAATAGTAGAGTGGTTTTCAACCTAGTGGTCACATACTTCTAGGACGGGGAAAGGAGAGGTTTTGCAATGTTTGTTGTGCAAAATTCAAATTGAAATGTCAGTGGATAAACCGATAAAACCTAAATTATTGCTTAGATTATTTTTGGCTATTCCATTCTGATAATTTTGTGCATAGAAAGTTTACTGTAGTAATCTCGTTTTTAGGTGAGGGGTGCTGCTAGCAAAACTTCAAAAATACCAATACTTTTGTGATATCTTAATTGCATTTATAAAATCATTATATAAGCAATGCATCTTTGGTTTGTCTGTGATGAGGTCAGGAATCAAACGCTAAACTGGTTATAATTTTTCTTAAAGAGTTCCCCTCTCCCTCCACATAAATAAGGGTTTATTTTCCCTCAATTACACCTACTCCAACAGTCTAATTAAATTAGGATAACCCGGGCTAGTAGAAGACACAGCAAAAAAAATAATTAGAAAGGTGATAAGGTTTTGATAAACTCAAATTCTTGCCTTATAATGAGCCACCTTTGACACAAACTTACACAACATAGAGGGCTAATGTTGACTAACAAATATTTAATTATCAATCCATTGGCTGTTTCGCCTAATTTTTTAAGTGTGGAATACAAAGTTGAAACATTTGTAGAGTATATTTTTTATTGTGTTATATTTTTACTCAAGCATTTTGGAGTATGTTTCTTTCTATCACTTTGGCATAATTGTCTTGAGTGTAATAAAACACTATTTTGACAATGAAGTTAAAATATGAGTAACAAACATGATTGTGATGCTTATGTTAATTGAATGGCTACAGTGGACCAAACTGGGACCGATGTATTGACATAGAAAAGGTTAGTTTGAATGTGGCTTATCTAAAACAGGTTAAAAAAAGTTGTGTTCAACATCTGTTCCACTTTTTTGAGCACCACTTCTTACTACCAGTTTAAATTATACTCATATGCACTAATTATGCTATTGTGTTGGGGAGGAGGAAGGTTGAATTTAGAGGAAGTGTACTCACATTTGAGTGGAGGGAGAGTGTACCTCATTGCACCAGACAGGGATTCGGCAATCTAGTCTACCGTGAGAGTGACACCTTAGAGCATGCAACCACCAAAGCAGGTTACTTGTTTTGTTTTTTTAGCAACATGTCATGCTACTCATTCAGGTTATACACCCTTGTGTTATTGATTTGGTCTGAAGTTAAGTAATGAGAATTATCTTCAAATAGTGGTTTGTTGAGTAAAATAATTGAAAAGATTTACACTAGTTTGTATGTCAATAGTAAGTTCTAGGACCAGGTCAAAATAACTGCGAAAATTCTGAAAAAAATAGGCTAATTACTGTATACCAGCATTTACCAAAACACTGGTTGCTGTGTCATAATGGGTGCAATGTTGGATTGCGGCGATATTCTCTTTTACATTTCAAGGAGGAATTATGCAAACAAATTTAACTTTATATTATTATGATTGTTATAAATTTTTGACTATTGTAGACATAATAATTCAAAACATCACATAAATAATGACCTTCCACTATATATCAAAGTGAGTCAACTCTAACAAAACTAAATATGGTACAAAGGATACAAATCAGCTTAAGGCCAGCTACATCTGATCCTAACTTGGACAATTTAGTTTAAACCCGAATGTGGCTCATGTGAACCATTATTCAATTCAATTCAATTCAATTCAATATAAATGTTATAGTTACATCATTTGAGATTGTTATATTTGGAAATCAGGCATTATTTGGGAGAATCTAGTCAGTGAGTTTAGTGCACTGAATGTTTATCCTTTACATGATTAGCAAAAGTTAATTTAAATCAAAATATTGGCGATCTATGGCAGCACTTAAATTAAGAGTGTGTGAATAGCTCATGAAGAGGAACAAAACAGCCGAGAAATCATAGCTTATGGACACTCATTTGTTATTAATTATGAAAGTGACTTCAAAGCAAGATTTAAAATCAAACACTCACTCCCTTACTAGATAAAAGTTTTAATTTTTCGGTAAAAAAAATTGAAGTCGGTATTAAATTCTACATTATCTTAATTTCCTTTCTATAGTAATAAGAATTTTAAAATTGATTTTTTTAAACTTAGTGACAATGTTGAATTTTCTGTGATGTGGGGCCATCTGAATTTTCATCTTTCAATGTGGCCCTTATGATCCAATGAGTTTCACACGCCTTGTCGTATAGTGCTCACCTTAAGATGTACTCAGTGAATAAGACGAGCCACCAGGTAATTGATAATTAATATAATTATTAAGGTGTATGTAATAATATGTAAACATAATACAAGAAGGTGT
This sequence comes from Timema genevievae, assembly GCA_902155825.1. Lineage (NCBI taxonomy): Eukaryota > Metazoa > Arthropoda > Insecta > Phasmatodea > Timematidae > Timema > Timema genevievae. The sequence goes on from CABFWO010005090.1 coordinate 2,914, forward strand.
GACTAAGGTATCATTGTGTATAGGTAGTAACAAAGTTAAGTTACTATAGACAATAGATATTTTGGGGACTATGTGACTTGAAACACAGCCCCTATTCGAAGTGTGCAGATAGGTCCATTAAGAGTAAACATTGGAAACTACCAGGGTCACATGCTGTCCCCTGATGTTACAAAAGTCCACGGTTACACCACTTGTACTATGTAGAATGGAAATTCTATAAATAAACCCTGTAAATTGAGCTCTCGAGAGACAAAATATTCGTCAGACAGAAGGAGACTGAATTACTTACTCTCTCAGTGTCACTCTCAGATAGAAAGCTCAGAGAAGCTTATTAATTAATTCTGGATTCCTTGTTGAAACAACTTGTACTTTAGAAGCAATAAATAGTTAATCTATCATATTACTTTGTACGAGTTTATCTTCTAAATCAAAATAACATTTCATTTTTAATCTCAGTTATTTTTATTATCGAAAGACAAGATTGCCTAGGTTTCTCTGTGCGAGTTCATTTGCAGACCTATGTTTCCTAGGTTTTTTAACTCATTTTAATGAGTAAGCCTATTCCAAAATCCTATATTTCTGATTTTTTTTTAACATATTTTAAGTTTCTTGAGTGTATTTTTATTGAGTCCAGGATATTTTCAAATTTAATTAATTGAGATATCTTGATAGATTAGTCATTAAAAATTCCTTTTAAATGTGTGAATGATGCAACCAGGAAGAGGGAAGAAAAGGAGGTACTAAGGTATGTGCTTTACCCCTCTTTCACCCTCCCCCCCTACCATTTATATGAATCTAGGCATGTAAGCTTGTGTTTATTAGAGTCTGAAAATAAAAACATTATTATTTATGCATTCACAAATCATGTTTTCTATGCATTGTATGAGGAAAAAAGTGAAGGGGTAGACAATATGTTTGGGAAATTATATTGTACCTACTAAAATTAAGCAAACAACTATAGAGTGGATACCAGTGAATCATAGAATTTGTCACTAAGTGGAACTAAAATTATATCCGACCAGGTTGGAACACACCTAATAATAAAATGGGACCCTACAGGTGAATATGACTGCTATTAACTACCAATTTATTGATAATTTTGTACAGAGCAAATGGGAACAAAGGTTTTAGTGTGAATAATTGATTTCCAAAAAGGTGTTAGTGATTAAGTTTGATAAAAAAATCTATATATGGTGGATTAAAAGACTAACTCAACAACCTTTGTAAGAAACCTTTATAGTCGCATCTAAATGCTATATTTTTTAAATTGAAAAGTGATATCTAGACACTGGAATCGAGCCCGGGACTTTTGGCTAATTAAGCCAATGCTCTTAACACTAAGATATTCAGGAGTCAACCCGAGTAGAAATTTGCTGTTATCTGATAGCTTGCAATCTTAGTTTATAGCTAATATATTGCCAGCAATTTTCACACATCCATCACAGGAAATACCTTAAATTATGAGTGAAGAATGACCCTGTGCTCCGGACGACTCCTGGATAGCCCAGTGGTTAGAGCATTGGCTTAGTTAGCCACAGACCCTGGGTTTGATTCTTGTGTCCAAGTGACATTTTCAATTTAAAGAATATGACGTTTAGATGCAGCAATAGCTGTACTTAACAACTATAATAATAGCTTGGATATATAATCCATTGTTATAATTTGCTACAAGACATTGACAAGGTTGAAATTGAATAATTTAAGTAGAAATAGTAATAATTTGATTTAATCCCAAATAAAATCGCGATCATTGTAAAAGTATCAATAATATGATATTGACAACATTTTACTTTATATCAATCCATACAATGAGAACTTGTCAGATTATGCCACTAGTGTTAAGCATATAATTAAACAGCTATATTTCATCCAAATGATTATTTCTGTGTGTTCGTGTTTCAATAATGTAAAAACAGCTAATAATAAAAAACATTAAGCTTAAACATTAATCTTGTCCTTAAAAATGGTGTGTGTGTGTTTTTATAGTATCTTATCTAAACAATTTATCCAAACAATTTCTACACCAGTATTACTATGGTAAGTGTGCGAGCTATCCCTTCTAATTTAACCATGATAATTAAAAACAAAATGTTTGTGTGAACACTTTGACTGCCAAAAGTGACAACAAATTAACATATTATAGTCTTTGGTTTAGCAAATGAATGTATATTAACTTTTCCTAGCTGTTAGATACCACCTTTCCAACCGTAGATGAGCTATTTGTGCTCAAAATCTTTGCTTTCAAATCATTCCTACAAACTAATGAGGGTAAATTTCCTTATGATTCGACTCGTCGGTACCTTATTGATATGAGGAAAGAGATCCTGTATATTTACTTTTAAAAATTTATTTTGAGCTAGTAAAGTTGAATAAAAAATTAAACCTATTAGATGTACAAATGTGAGGCTTAACAATAATAACGTAGGTCCAAATAAAATACAAACTACCGAGGTTAGTAACGACATAATAAATAAAAATATCTCTCAATAAACAATAAAACAAAAGTAGTTGCATTAAAATGGCGTCCGATACTACTAGAATGTTTATGCTAAGAATAATAGCATATTCAAAACAGTGTAAAAGGGAAATACATGTGATTTCAATTAAAAATTAAATTATAATATAATTCGACTGGTGCGAGCTCTGGACAATTCTGACAACACTAAAAATAGAATGTTGGGGTAAGAGGGGAGGAAAGAAACATACAATAAAAAATGGCTATCACAGTGTCAGCTCCGTGGTTACGGGCTTACCGGTACCATTTGGAGAAACACATCGTGTAAATGAGCTATTCCCTTCGCATCAAAGGCCTGCTTTCAGGGGAAAGTTTTTAAAGATTATTAAATTAATTATTGTATTATTTATGCTCATGAATCAAATCTAAAATTTATTAAAGGTAGCACTTTATTTATTATGATTAATTACGTAGTTTATTTAGTATAATTGTATTCACATGCACATTTGTTTAAAAAAATAAAATACCACTAAGAAAAAGTAAACTTTGGGATCATTTTTCCGAAATTGAAGACAAAAAAGCCAAATGTGGGTATTGTTCACAATTCGTCAGTTTAGCTTCTGGTTCTACCGTAAACTTATTGAGACACTTTAAACCCAAACACCCTACTTTTAGAAGTGAGTTTCCTCAGTACAATCAGTTGATCAAGCCACATTAAACTTAGTTAGCAAACTGTCGACGATGTAGATATTATAGATATAGAAGTGAATTCAGACATTAACCAACCGTTTATGTCAAACCAGGCCTTTCAGTCGGCGCCCCTGATCTAGCCCGCGGGCCGTAGGTTGCGGTGCGCTGCCTTAGAGCACATGATAGTTTTAAAATATTTGAGTTTCTAAGGAAGCATTTAAATTTGCCTCTTGTAGCCTTTTTCCTAAACTCTAGATACCATCTCTACCTGTGAGGGCAATGTTGCTTATTGTTTGGCTTTTTGTCAAGAGGTGGGGGACGCATAGAAGGTAAATTTGCTGAACAAGCAGGGAAAAAAACTTCTTTCAGCCGAAGTTTTTTCCGATTGTCTTGTGCCATTCAATTCGAACTAGTTCATGTCGATAAGGTGAACTAGTTCGACTCGTTCACCTTGAGGAGCCGTTCAATTTAAACCAGTCGATAGTCGTTCGCGAACGACATATCTCTAGCTGGTTGCCAAGCGACGGGTGGAATAAGCAGGAACTGTTGATAAATCTGTGTTTAATTAAACGATCATGTTTGTTAATATAAGTGTTAGATTATTATTTGTCTCTGTTTTTACTATCACACTGGCTTTAGATATAGATCCAAATGGTTACATTTTGTACTGTCCATGTATGGGTAAGTAGTGTTTTGTACTTACCATCATGATTAGATTATAACCTACATCACTTAAGATCACAATATTTAAGGCCATCTTAAAGGCCCTGACACATACTCCGTATCCGTAGGTCCGTGGTCTGTAAGAAATCGATGATATAATATCAGATTGCTCTGGCCACAGAATCCATATCCGTAAGTCCTTACTGGCCCGTCTACAACCAACATACCCGCTTGTCGGACTCGCAATTACGCAATCGCAAACTCACTTGTAATTACGCTTCTCTTAAATACAAAATAGACTGTCCACAGTGAAATGTCGCAAGACGTAATTTCAACCAATAGAAATAAACAGCAAAGATGACTATAAAAGTCAAATTAATATTAATGTTTTCAAATAAGAAATAAATATTTAAAACATATTTAAATATATATGATTTTAATTGAGAATCCTGTATTCTTAACAATACATTTCCAAGAGCGGTTGTCATAGACCAAATAACTTCATATTATTTGATTTTAGTAGTCCATCCATATTTGTTTTTTATTGGCTAAATGCAAGCCAACGCAACTACATAAATGCAAGAGATGGACAATGTTCATCTCCTCCCGACAGTTCCGACATACGATTGTGTTTGCATAAGCTATTGTAGACAGACAAAATTACGTTATTGCGTAGTTGCGAGTACGACAAGCGGGTGCGTTTGGTTGTAGACGGGCCATATTCCGTAGAAGTTGCCCAACTTTACTTTCTATGGACTACCAATCACAGCCGAGTAAATATATACATGCACCTTGAAATAAAGAAAGAATGGTAGTGATAGAATCCGTCGCAATGGAAACATATACAAAATGAAAAGATGGCTACACGTGGACCTATTTCAAAAACATTTTTATAAAAATCTAAACACCCCAGGAAGAGCGGCTTCTAGGAAAATATTTTCTGAGAAATATCACGTTTTCAGAAATATTGGCTTTGCTTTTGTAGGTTCAACACCCCTATTATTTGGTTTATACTCCATATACTAGCGTTATATCATTTTTTGTAATTGATAAATTATGGATATTTGGGATTTTAAAATGGATTCTCTACTTATTGATTGTGTTCCGCAAAGGCCTCTTTTGTTTAGTAAAAAACTTAAAAGACTTTAAAGACGCTCTAAGAAAGGAAAATGCCTGGCTAAGTATTTCAGAAATCGTCGGGATACCAGGCAAAGTTTTGGCTACAAGTAGGCCTACTTTTACTTTGGAAGCCAAACCCCTTTTTTACAATGTTGCCTTTATTTATGAAAACTAGAAAAAAAAGGATATGCATGCATAAATAGTTTCTGCTCGTATATTTTTTTTTTACCAGGCCTACTCCTTTTTTAGGCAGTTAGAAAATCCACCCGAGTTAGAAACATATTTGTAATAGTGGAACCCAAACCTCTCTATTTCCATTTTGTGTTTATATTGGATTTAACCATGGACACTAGAAAAAAATAGGCTATTTAAATAAATTGTTATCTGTCCATATGTCTTTTTTTTTAGCCCATTCCTTTTTAGGCACTTATAGAAAATCCACCTGAACTAGGGACATGTTTGAACTTGTATAATACAAACCATTCTTTTTTTCTTAGCACCACGTCTTACTACCTATTCAGGTGATAGGCCTGTATACTAATTACTAACAGGTTAGAGATCAGAAATGTTGAATTCATAGGAAGGGATCGGGAAGGTTGAATTCTGAAGAAGTGCACCCACATTTGTGTGCATTTGTGTGCCCTCACTGCACCCAACTGGATTCAAACGACAATTTCCTCGTCTTTAGGCTCTATATATATAAAGTATCTGTTAATATATTTTACTATGGCTAGTCCTTGTTTAGGCACTTAGAAAATCCACCTGAACTAGGAACGTGTTTGCACGAGTGGAATCTAAACCACTATCCAGATTGGGTGGCATTCTTTCCCCTGGTGTACATTGGCACATGTAATTAATCTTAAAATAGGACGTGCAAGTTTGTGATAGCCGTAATGGGCAGCACCACTCATGGGGGCTACCTAATATGTCAGGCAAAGCCCAAAGTTATTTTTTTAATAATTCTGCTTTTTAGCAAGTAGAAGCATCTTGTCAAATACCCGCCTCAGTGGTGAAGTTAGTTAACGCACTAGTTTTGTGTTGAGCTTGACTGCCGAGGATGGGGGGATCGAGGTTCGAATCTCGGTCAGGTGAACTGGGGGTGGGTTTTCCTAAATAGTTTTCCACTCTCCCCCCCACGCAAATGCGGGTTGGCTTCCTCTAAATTCAATCTTCCCAATTCCTAATCCATTAGCTTAATTAGTATTTGTAGTAAGACACAGTGCTTAGTAAAAAAATATATTAAAAGTGCTTGTTTTGTTTTCATCCAAAATATTAGTAGGCCTACCTACATTTGTTTTGCATTTTCAGGCTATTGGAAACACTTATTATTTTAAGTTTGATAGTTTAAATCAAGTTATAAATATATTTCTTGTGATTGTAATTAACCTACATTTTAGTATAAATACTGGAAGTTTTCTCAACAAAGTTGTTTTTGGTTTCTTTGATCAGCTGACTGCGTGACACGTATTCCGTGCTGTAGATTATTTTCTTTCGAATTTTTTTATTGGATGAAGTCTCTTACTATCTCATTGGTTGAAACGGTCACGTGATTACGGATATTGACTCTGTAATTGCGAGTAGGATTTCTTAAGGACCAGGAGCACAGAGTATGGACTACGGATACGGAGTCTATGTCAGGGCCTTAATTGAACATGAAGTGAAATGTATTAGCCGTTACTGAGCTATTATGTAAATGTAAAAAAATATAACCATTCCCATTGCACTTGAGTTTAAAGTGTCGGCTCAAATTGAAATTTACTGAGACCTGTGTAAAATTATTCCCAACTAAAAGTGTCAAATGAATCGTATTTTATTCCAGGACGCTTCGGCAACCAAGCCGATCATTTCCTGGGAGTCCTGGGTTTTGCTGAAGGTTTGAACCGAACATTAGCTCTACCACCTTGGGTTGAGTACCGCTATGGGGAACCTCGATCTGTAAGTTGTTTGGAAACTTTGTACACCTAGTAGCTCAAGTGCCGATAATATTGATCATTGATTAAAATACTTAGTTCTAGGAAAGAGGATGAGGAGACGTAAAACTACAGGACTGGATGTAATGAAAGCCTTGACAGGTGTGCTATTGTAGTGTTAGAACTTAGTACGATATAAGTTTGCTACAAGAGCCATATATACCAACCATAGGTTGTACACCGACAAGCCGGTTGTGGTGAGTAGTATACATATATATATGTAAAAACATCATACCCAATGCCGTTTTCTTACTGCTGGGGGATAGAGGGGGGTGTTCCGTATACTGTACATTCTAATGCTTGGTTATCAAAAACAGCTCAAATTCTTGCTTGTCGGAGAAGTCAGAAAACTTATATATCCTAAACAACTTCTTAACAACTTTCTTGTTCGCAATGTTTTTTGTTTTAGCTTTTGAGAGCTCTGTTAGTAGGCCCTAAAATATGGTTAGAACCCCTTCTGGTGTCTGCTGGGACGATACCGCACCAAGCACAATAGAAGAGGTGTCTGTCTACATGTAAATGAAAGAGGGAGGGAGAAATCAACATGCACTTCTCAAGTCTTTCCTCATGCTCTTGTCTGTAAACAAACATTTTCTCTTTCTTTTGAGACATTTTAAAAGATGAGCACTTTATCAAAAACTTATGGATTAACTCCACATGTAATAAGCACATGCCCATGAAGTAACTCCATAAAGATTCTTGGGAACCAAATAGTCTGAAACATTTTGATATTGATTAGTTAATTCATGGCGGAAATAATATATCTGAAATACTTGGTAGAACTTCAGATCCACATAACCTCTTATGGACTTTTACTTAACCCCACACTACAAAGGTATAACATATCTCGTAAAAGATGTAAGTTACTTTAAAAAGTGTTATTATGTACCCAAGTTTCATGTGAGTAAATTAAACAAATTTAAATTCCACCAAAACATGATCCATTACACGGCTAAATGCTTGCCCCCCCAATGAGATTCAATTGGACATCAACTAGCCATAGCACACAATCCTGTCATTCAGACATATAATGAGTAAAATCTGCAAAGCAGGCATTTTGAGTTTGATTCAAAACATATATTATTTGAGAATTTAGGAAAAATATTAGATCACATTATATCAAAGTTAAATATGCTAAACTTATGTTTTATAAAAAAAAATTTACACATAAAAAAATTTATATTAGTTTGAACTCTAGTCCTAGCAAATTGTGGGATCCACAACAACCTAAATCTAAATAGATTTTTTTCTAGCTTGGTTTGATTCAAGTTATTGAATCGAATAATACAAAATTCGAATCAATATTGATATTATCGAAGCTTCACAGATCCCTCATAATGATTCAATGAACGCCATTTTGTTTGTTTGCGATTTAACAAGTAGCGTGTGTTTGTCCCTAGATCCAAGCCCCTTTCGACACATATTTTGACGTTGACTCCCTGCGAGCGTTTCACCGTGTGGTGACCATGGAGGTCTTCATGGACGAGATTGCACCAATCATATGGCCCCCGGAGAAAAGGATAGGTAGGCATAGGACAGAGGAGCTCGATTATGAGGTCTCCCCTTTGGGACAGGCCTATGAACATCTTGAAATAAAAATATTGACACAAAAGTTTTCATACGTGGAGTGCGGTGAGATTGAACTTGTTTGTTGCCAGCGTTCTGCTACACGGCGCGCGGAAGCTCAGGAGGTTGCAACCCTAAAGAAGGGAATCCCTTCGGACCCTTCTGGGACACCTTCAATGTGGAGTTTGTGGGGTCCGAGCTTTACGGGCCACTCCACTACGACATCCGCCACCACAACATGGCTGTGCAATGGCACGCTCGCTACCCCCCCGCCACGTGGCCCGGTAAGGCACGGTCTGATTCCCAAACCCATAAACATTTAGTTCACAGCCAATCAAATGATTTAACATCTTGTTAACTGTTGCACAGTTTTGGCATTCACTGGTGCGCCGGCCAGCTTCCCGGTACAGATAGAGAACCGTGACCTGCACCGGTATCTGGTATGGAACAAGGACATCCAAAGCAAGGCCCAAGAGTTTATCAGAGAAAAGCTGCCTCGTGGGGCCTTTGTAGGAATTCACCTGCGCAACGGTATTGACTGGGTGAGTGAACATCCTCCAGACCTAGATGGTCTCCTCTGCTCGTTTCAAGGATCCTTGTAGTGACCAACCTCCAGACTCTTAGTACTTAGTCTCCTCTCAACTAAATAATAATAAGACTCATTGTAATAATTTGTATCTCTGGCTTAAGGAAGGGGTAACCTTTCAGTGGATGATGGAAAACTTTCCGAATCAGTTTGTAAACTAATATTTCTCACGTAAGCGTCTTATAAATAACAACTTCCTAAGTTTGGGGCCCATACACACTTCATTTAAATCAATTTAATATCAAGATTTTTAAAAATATTTTATTGTTTAGTTATTTTCTTTGTTAGGTTATTTTTCTGAATTGTTTCCTAAGTCCTTGTGTGTGCACACCTGCAGGTGCGTGCATGTGAGCACATCCCCCACACTCCTGGTCTATTCGCCGCTCCTCAGTGTGTGGGGTACCGCAATGAGTACGGAGCAGCCACGAGCGAGATGTGTCTGCCATCCCGAGAGACCGTGGCGAGACAGGTGAAGAGAGTGCTACGCTCGGTGAAGGATGCAAGAGCAGTGTTCGTAGCCTCCGACAGCAACCACATGGTCCCTGAACTGACGCAGCTCCTCAAGAGAATGGAGGTATAAACCCCTCAGTCCTGGGTCCGATAGTAGAGGAGCTAACAGAAGAGATATCAGCAGAACTAGCAGAGAAGTTATCAAGAGAGCTAGCAGAGGTTTTATCTGGTGAACTAATAGTCCCAGAAGACCCTAGTTATAGCTATGCAGTTGGACCAAGTTTATGTTGTAGTTAGAGATAGGTCCTTCGACACCCACCAATCTCGGTCAGGATTCAAGAATTTGACACTTGATTTGTAAGTCAAGCCTTGTTCAAATCCTACCCAGGCATCAGGAAATCAATATTTACATTAGAGGTGTACTGATTCAGTAAAACCGACAACCGAATGTTTAAAATATTTGTTCATGTTATGATTATTTACACCGATTAATCCTGATTATCTATTATTTATTAATAACTATTGGGAAATATGCTTAAGAGAATGATAACAGTTAATGTAATTAATACAAAAAGATTGTATGCATACTAAAATATATTTTATGCATAAGCATCGAAAGTTGGAACTAGATTGTTAGTTTTATCAACGGTATGAACTTATATTTCTTTATCTGGTTATGTAATCTTTGCATAGCCTGCAACCCAGATGTTTATATAAGTCCCCCCCCCCTTGCGGTTTTGATCACTAAACTCCTACCTAGAAAGTTTTGATTTAAAATCTACTTTTAAAAAGAGGGATTAATTGACATAATAATTGTCTGATAACGATCTAATTTACAATTACCATTTGGTCAAAGAAAAGCCACTAATTAACTTTTAAAAGGTTCTGTAAAAAATTGAGATTTTTTTTTACATTAAAATCGTTGTTATTTAAAACACACATCAGAATCACATCTAAAAACATAACTCTCCCCTCTCCCTGCACTCGGCCATTACAAGATTTTTATTTATGCTTATGTCCTAGGTGAGCGTCCACAAGTTGGAGCCCTCCAACCCTCACGTGGAGCTTGCCATCCTCGGCTCAGCCAACCATTTCATAGCTAACTGCATCTCATCATTCTCTGCTTTCGCCAAGAGAGCCCGAGATGTCCGGGGCCTACCATCTTCATTCTGGGCCTTTCCGCCAGACAGAGGGACCAGTTCCCATGATGAGCTATGAGAAAGAACCAAATAATTCCCATGGCAAGCTGTGAGAAAGAACCAAATAATTCCCATGGCAAGCTGTGAAAGAGTACCCGACAGTTCCCATGACGAGCTGTGAGTGAGCACTAAACAGTTCCCATGATGAGCTGTGAGAGAGCACCAGACAGTTCCCATGACGAGCTGTGAGAGAGCACCAGACAGTTCCCATGATGAGCTGTGAGAGAGCACCAGACAGTTCCCATGACGAGCTGTGAGAGCACCAGACAGTTCCCATGACGAGCTGTGAGAAAGCACCAGACAGTTCCCATGACGAGCTGTGAGAGAGCACCAGACAGTTCCCATGACGAGCTGTGAAATATCACCAGACAATTTCAATGACGAGCTGTGAGAGAGCACCAGACAGTTCCCATGACGAGCTGTGAGAGAACACCAGACAATTTCAATGACGAGCTGTGAGAGAGCACCAGACAGTTCCCATGATGAGCTGTAAATGAGCACTAAACAGTTCCCATGATGAGCTGTGAATGAACACCAAACAGTTCCCATGACGAGCTGTGAGTGAGCACCAAACAGTTACCATGATGAGCTGTGAGTGAGCACCAAACAGTTACCATGACGAGCTGTGAGTGAGCACCAAACAGTTACCATGACGAGCTGTGAGTGAGCACCAAACAGTTCCCATGGCAAGCTGTGAGTGAGCACCAAACAGTTCCCATGGCAAGCTGTGAGTGAGCACCAGACGGTTCCCATGACGAGCTGTGAGTGAGCACCAGACAGTTTCCATGACGAGCTGTGAGTGAGCACTAGACAGTTCCCATGACGAGCTGTGAGAGATCACCAGACAATTTCGATGATGAGCTGTGAGAGATCACCAGACAATTTCGATGATGAGCTGTGAGAGATCACCAAGACAATTTCGATGACGAGCTGTGAGAGATCACCAGACAATTTCGATGCTGAGCTGTGAGAGATCACCAGACAATTTCGATGCTGAGCTGTGAGAGATCACCAGACAATTTCGATGCTGAGCTGTGAGATCACCAGACAATTTCGATGATGAGCTGTGAGAGATCACCAGACAATTTCAATGATGAGTTGTGAGAGAGCACCAGACAGTTCCCATGGCAAGCTGTGAGTGAGAACCAAACAGTTATCATGACGAGCTGTGAGTGAGCACCAAACAGTTATCATGACGAGCTGTGAGTGAGCACCAAACAGTTATCATGACGAGCTGTGGGTGAACACCAAACAGTTCCCATGATGAGCTGTGAGTGAGCACAAAACAGTTCCTATGATGAGCTGTGACAGACAAATGACTGACCTGTTCTGGCCACAACTTATGTATTTGTCTGACCTGTTCTGGCCACACTGATATAATGTCACAATAAACCCCTCATGAGATTTACATTCAGCAGCAGACACAAAATGTTGTTAATTTGTGTTTCAATTTAATTTAATATTGTTTACTGTAGTTTTATAAACTTTACACTTATTTAATATTATAACTTTTAAATTTAATAGTAATAATACACCTTGTGAATTTTTTTGAATCCATATCATTTCATTAATTAATTTGATAAAAATCAATAAATAACATATAAAAAAAATTGTTTGATTTGTTCTCCAAATTTAGCAAATAACTTATTCCTCTGTCTCCTCCGCCTTGTTCCTAGTACTGGTGTCAGAAGTGGTCTCACATTCTCTCCACTTGGCGGACGTTCCTCTGTCTCCTCCCCCTTGTTCCTAGTACTGGAGTCACGAGTGGTCTCACATCCTCTCCGTTTGGCGGACATTTCTCTGTTCTAAAACGCCCCAACATTGTCTGAAAACCCACCTAAAGTTCGGGGAAGTTAACAACCTGGGTTGAGTTTGTCATCTTTGAATAAAGTTAGATTAGTTGCCATACAGGCATCAAATGTGCTTGGCTATAGGGCATAAGGCGCACAAGCTCCAGAAAAAAAAATAAAAAATATTTACAAGAAAATAGATTGTTATTAACTTTGTAAAACATTAGAGAGGAAATGTTTGTACGAGACAGATGACTTGGTGCAAGATAATAGCACCTTGTACAGTGAACGACTGCATCCTCCCAACCCTCTCTCTTGGTGTTAGGGGTAGTGGGGGGAGCTCGGACTGGGACTTCTACAGAAGAGATCCAGTAGTTAATCAAAACATTCCAATATGATACACTTTTATGTTTCAAATGCAAGGTGACCTAATTTGACATTAAATGTTCTGTATCTACAAATGTATGTTAGTGAAATTCTTTAGGTTATTTAATTAAAATATCTAGTACCAGAGGTGGGTGGCAAACCTGTCACCAATCACCACAAGTGGAGAATTGGTCATAAAATTGCAGCAAACTTTAATTTGCCAGTTCTCACAGTAAAACAAACATTTCCTGGCAGTGTGTGCTTTGACGATTTTTGTTGTTTGAAATATTTTCATAATATATTTGGAATGTTTGCTGGAATACCATCTTTTCCTGATTTCACTTTTTAATTTAGTTTGTCAAAAAAAAAATTGAACAGTGAGTGGTAGACCTGTGTATCCACTTTGTATCTTTAAGTATGTGACATAATAATTTTATTATATTTTTATCTAATACATTTTTATTCATTTTGAGTTCAAATATCACCTGATTTATATAAAATCAAATATGTTTTAATTAATTGATATAAACAGCACTAATATTGGCAACCTAAATGATTCAAAAGAATATTTTCCCCTTGTTTCGGACTTTAATCAACAAACTTTTGATTTCCTTACTATAATTATGAAAAGTTTTAAAAGGGAGTTCATTTGGCTATTGAAATGGGAAAAGAAAGTACTATTCCTCTTAAAAAGTACGGTTGTCTGTGTGAGTTTCATTTTAAATGTAGACTACTTCATTTTTGCTCTTATTTTTACAAATACTAATTTATTTATTTATTTATTTAGCACCGCGTCTTACTACCCGGTCGGGTTATACGCTTAAGTACTAATTACGCTAATGGATTAGGAATTGGGAAGGTTGAATATAGAGGAAGTGAACCCGCATTTGCGTGGAGGCAGAGTGGAAAACCATTTAGGAAAAATAAAACCAGTTCACCCGACCGAGATTCGAACCTCGATCTCCCCGTTCTCGGCAGTCGAGCTCAACACGACTAGCGCGTTAGCCAACTATGCCACCGAGGCGGGTAAATACTAATTTGGCTTTAGAGAAAATGCTAGCACACCAATGAACAGTTGACATAGTTACATGATTAGAGGAAACTCCGGGTGAGGGAAAACTTGTGGAAGGTCTATTTATAGATCTAAAAAAAAAGCCTTTGATACAGTATTCCATCCCCTTTTACTATACAAACTGGAAAAGTGGGGATTCGTGGTATAGCACTGAATTGGTTTCATAGCTACCTGAGCGACAGGAAACAGTTTGTTTGCCTACAAAATAAAATAAAAGTTATGAAAAACCTATTGAGTACAGTGTGCCTTAAGGCTCAGTCTTAGGTCCACTATTGTTTCTCATCCATACAAATGATATTGAACAGTTAAATTTAAATGAAAATATTACCCTCTTTGCTGATGACACCAACTTATTTTATATGGGAAAAACTATAGACTCATTACTAACTAACTCAAATTCAGGATGATCTAAATAGATATCATCATGGTTTACAAAAAATAAGCTATTAACTTGTCAAAAACAAATTATATGATCAAACATAAGTTCAGCCATAAGCTTATTCCCAGCAATGCTATAAAATTAGGCAATACTATCCCCAATAGAGTAACTAGTGTGAGATACTTGAGGCTAATTATTGACCATAACATGACATGGAATGAACAAATTGATAGTATAAAAAAGAAAATAACTCCAGTCATACGAATATTATCAAGATTAAAGTACAGTGTTCCCAGAAAACTACTGAGCAGTATTATGTCAAGGTACATACTCATTTGCAGTACATGGATATAATATAGGGAAGATGTAGCAAGAAAACTGTAAATGAATTAGAAGAATTGCTAAAAAGGGCTCTTAGAATATTATTCAACTTCCAATACGATGCTCCTTCTAAAACAATTTATAGATCTAGTAACATTTTACCTTTACATGTTAGTATAAAACTATCTGCTCTCATATTTGCTTTTAAAGTTGGCCGGAAATTAGTAGGCCCTACACAATAATATAGTTTTTACACAACTATGACCACCATAGCCACGACCATTGATAATAAAGGCCACAACACAAGAACAGCAGGGAACCTGCACATGCAAGGCCGTACTCAGCCAATAATTTCAGGGGGGAAGTGGGGCAGGTTGGTGGGTACATCCCCAAATTGCCGGAGGCTAGAAAAAATTACAAATGATAAACAATTCTAGAAGCTATCTGAAGTATGTTTTATGGCAACATAACCCCCTAACTGCCTAAGGCTAGAAAAAATCTAGATATTTAAACAACTCTAGAAGCTATCTGAAGTGTTTTTTTATGGCAACATAACACCTTAAGTGTTTTTTATAGTAACATTGCTGAAGGGAAGGAAAAATTCTAAATATTAAACACCTCTAAAAGTTATCTGAATTGTTTTTTATGGCAACATAACACCATCATTGCCGAAGGCTAGAAAAAATCCTAAATATTAAACACCTCTAGAAGCTCTTTTAAGTGCTTTTTATGCTAACAAAGCCCCCTAATTTGTACTTGTGCCTTAATGTTGATATTGTTTGAACCATAAATAAAGCTATATATATTTTGTTCATTAAATTTGGGGGGGGGGGGAGCGGGGGTTGACCCCCCTGACTTCACATGAATTGCAATAAATCTCTTAAATATAGTTGCAATAGCATAAAGTCATCAATTATCAAATACCTACTATAATGATCTACCTGAAAATCTAAAAACCATTAAAAAAAACTTGTTCAAATATGCAGTAAAGCAATATGCCTGGAATCTGTACATGAATGATCAAACGTTATCATAAACAAATATGTAATCAAAAATAACTTAAATTTAATAAAACTATAAGACCTATTTTTTTTAAAGCTTATTTGAAGGTTTATGTATACTTGAAACCAAATTGACATGATTATGATTATGCATTCCTCTATGTTAGAATTACTACTTGTTGATCTGCCTTGTGTATATTGTTAAAATATATTGCTGTTCCAAATAATTTATTAGTTATTGTTAAATAGGTAGTCTATTATTTTCATTTTCTTTGTTTTCAATATTTTATAACTGTACATTCTTGTCATTCTTTTATATTTGTTATGTTTTATTGAAATATGCATATAACCCAAACAGGTAGTAAGACGCGGTGCTAATAATAATAATTTATTGAAATTATTGAACGGACTGAACTTTTCCACAACCTCATAACCGTTTATTCTGGTGGAACAAAGGATATGCGCAGGGTGACAACTGAAGAAATAATAACCATCACTTTTATAATATAATGTATTATGCGACAGTACTTGGATTTTAGGACACACAATCATGTTAGGCCTTCTCTCTTTTTTAACTCAAAAGGAAACGGTACTTTTCCTCATTAAATTTGAATTTTGTTAAAGAAATTAAACAATATATTAGAGAATACTTTTAAAGGAACAACTATGACTTTGTGGTTGTTGCTTATAAGTGATAATAAAGGTATTTTGATTGTACACTATTTAAATGAAATTAGAGAAACTTGGAGAAAGAGTAGTTTTTGGCTCTGATACCACACAGCCCAAAATTAACTAATCATGCTTATCAGGATAAACTTGATCATCTTGACCAAAACTATATTGAAGTTCCTTTAATAAATTGCAATGAAGGATTAAAAAAAAATAATGAAGACAGCCATGGACACCATTAATAAGGTTAATTTAATTAATGATTATTTTAAATTAATTTTATATTAATTAGATTTGTTTTAATTATTTTTATTTTTGTTGTACCTCTGAATGTAAAAAGGTTTAGAATATAAATAAGTTTATTATTGTCATAGAGATCAATGTTTGTGACTTCCTGATTATTTTATTAATATTATTTTATTATTTATTATTATTATTATTATTATTATTATTATTATTATTATTATTATTATACCCTGATTCACGTATTCGAGTTAGACCCAAAATATGCCATAATTACGCTAATGTGTTAAGAATGAGGTAGGGTGTAATTTAGAGAAAGTGTACCCACCTTTGTGTGGAAGTTGAGAGTGGAAAACAATTTAGGATAAACCATTAGTAGCACACTCAACCGGGATTCAACCCCCAATCTTCCCATCATCAGCAGGCCAATTTATTGAGAAAGGGACGCCAAATATTACCGATTATGTGGATTTTTTTAACACCGCGTCTTACTACCTGTTCAGGTTATACACCTATCTACTAATTACGCTAATGGGTTAGGGATGAGGTAGGTGTAATTTATAGGATGTGCACCCGCATTTTCGTTAACAGATAGTGGAGAAACCATCAGTGCACCCGAGCTAAATTGAGCCCCTATCTTTAGTCCTTGGCATTATAGTCTAACACGAGAGTAGCACTAGACCGTGCGGCCACACACACACACACACACATAATTTTATAAAGTTTGCTACTGTTTGTTTTGCAACTACACGAAATAATCCTTTGCAAGCCATGTTGGCTATTTTCTTTCACTAATAATTTCTCAGTTGCTTTGAAAAAGAAACTTCCGCTTAATATTTCCCCTTCAACGAAAACAAATCCCAATGTAGAAAATACGCTTTGAAGTACTATGACAGACCTGATAGCTATAATTCTGTTCTTGAAATCAACTCCTGCTGAATCTTAACATTTATTACATACTTGATGGACAAATAAAGCATAGCTTTGACGAGCTGTTGAATTGTATTTTTTTAATCTTTATTTCCATCGTTTAGTTTCTAAATACAGTATGTAACAATTGATAGTTTTCTTCAGAAATATCATTAATAAAAAATGTATAACCAAATTCAACTTATTTTGAATATATAGCAAAACCATTATATATGTTTATATGACTCATTAATAAGGGATAATATCCTGCTAGATCTCAGAGTGTATATTGACTTAATGGTTTCCTACTCTCCTTCCACGCAAATGCGAGTACTTTCCCTTAAAAATATATCCTCCTTATCCTTCTTCAATTACCATAGTGTATGTTTAATTTAACTATATAGCAAATTGTAAAACAACAATGATTGCCACAATGTTGTAAACTCCTCGGCCGAAATTCCAAACAAATCCAAACTTCATGAGTATACGCCAAATAGGTTAGCAAACTTTTTGTCGCAGAGTCAATATGGGTTATAGATTAGTTCAACCTACTGTAATTAGAAAATTAGATCTATAAACAATTTGAATTCTAATAAATATTATGTGGGCGTTGGAAAATAGGAAACAATCAATAGAAAATCTGAATAACTTTGTCCTATTTCCAGCATAACAGAGCGTACTCGTTATTTAAAAATCATGATAGTTTCTTGTCAAATCAATAGGAGATACGACATGAAACGCCTGTAATGTGGCCAAAGCCGGTCCCAAGTCCGGTCGAAAAACACAAAGGGGCGGTAGCACCATAATTATAGACCTAGGATATTCCTCTGAATTCACCTGAAAAACTGAAGACGCTGAAATGGATAAATAGATAACTACATATTTTGGCAAGGTAGGTTCGGTCATATCTTCATACTAAGGTAAGATTTTATTCACATATTATTTATTCTGTCCTATACGTACTAATGCTATTAGCGGATGAATCTAAAAGGTAGGGAGAATAATTTCAGAGGAAGTTCACCCTCAATGCTGTTAGCGAGCAAGGGCGTATACAGATGCGGGGTTGGGGGGTCCGGACCCACTTTGGGATTAGCTGGACCCCCCATGAAATTTTTTGGACGCCCCCAAATACATATAAAAACTTAATGTTTAAGTTTGTTACTCATACTACAATTTTAATTGTATATGTCATCAACCAAATATTAGTTAATATAATTTTAATATTCACCTTCAAGATAAACCTTGTACATGTACTCTAATGTGTTAGGACTTAGAAGATTGTACTAAGAGAATGTGTACCCGCATTTGCGTGGAGGGAGAGTGGAAAACCATTTAGAAAATATCCCCCTCAGTAGAACCAACCGGGATTCAAACCCCGATTTTCCAGCCATCAGCAGTCTAGTCAATTGGGAGAGTGACGCCTTACACTATGAGGACACTGAAGCAGGTACAGTTAATTTGATAAAAGTTTGCTTACTTCCATGATAAAATATTTATTAAATTATATGATTAAAAAACAATAGTAATATTAACAATGATTACTCTAAGGTAAAAATATTTTGAATTGGTATTGTTTTTAAATCTATCCTTGCAGTTTCTTTACATTTTCTGCTTCCGTTCCTTTCTCTACCACATCTATAATCCACCATTTGGATATCCCCACTGAAGGTAATTAGGTTTATCCTGTCACTCGTCAAAAAGCAACGTTCGTCAATTTACTGGTTTCTTGAGAGGTCTGAGTTATGTTGGTGTTGTGTTTGTGTAGATTAGGAAATTCGTAAAAATCCAAGTACAGTCACATAATACATTATATTATAAAACTGATATAAATATCCAATCGGGTCTTATTATAATAACTCCGGTAATTTGCTGAAAA
Organism: Timema genevievae; assembly: GCA_902155825.1. Classification (NCBI taxonomy): domain Eukaryota; kingdom Metazoa; phylum Arthropoda; class Insecta; order Phasmatodea; family Timematidae; genus Timema; species Timema genevievae. The sequence goes on from CABFWO010005090.1 coordinate 22,238, forward strand.
AAAATCATACTTATATTAATATTTATCTAAAAAAACAGGATTAAAATAATGATTAACTTGCTTGTATAATATTAGCACTGCGTTTTACTACCCGTTCAGGTTATACGATTATGTAATAATTAATCTAATGGTTTATAAATTGGGAAGGTTGAATTTTAGAGGAAGTGAACCCACATTTGCGTGAAGGGAGATTGGAAAACCATTTTGGGAAAACCCCCCAATTCACCCCTCCGAGATTCGAACCTCGATCTTCCCGTCCTCGGCAGGATTTACTTCTATCAACAAGAACAGCATTGCCCAATTTAAAAAAAGTCGTCTTTTCTTATTAAGGAAAAACCACCCACAGTACACCCGACCGGAATTGAAATCAGATGTCCTCGGAAGCCTAACACATTAGACCGAATGGCGATTTTATGTTGCTAGATGATGTAAGTTCAAAGTCAAATAGCTCAAAATTTCCAGAAGATCCAGGTTCCAAGACTAAGTAGGGTTGCTTTGTTTTCAATATTTTATAACTGTGCCATGTGAATTGACATTATTTTTATATTTGTTATGTTTTATTTAAATTATTGATCACCTGCTCATTTTGTTAACTTTAACAGCTTAATTATAATTAATCCTAAGTAATTTTTCTTTTGTAGAATTCTAAGTACCAGTTGTAACTATTCGTTAATGTGCTTAACCAAATTTATATTTATACCGTTACTATAATAGAGCCACCGTTGCCCTCTACTACATAAAATACAAATAAATAAAATAAAAGTCCTGACCTTTTTTTTAAGCGACATCAAAGCTATATCTTTAGATGTTTTGCTAACAGGTAGCGTTAGCTGTCCTTATAAATACGGACAAATTTAATGTGAAAGAATTTTTTTTTTTTAACCGTGTTGACCTACACATGTTGTGTACATTAAATAGAATTTAGTTGGAGAAATTGGTATGCATAGATTATTTTGATCAATCTTGATTCTTCGAATGTAATTTTAAAAGCTAACCTTGATAAATGTTGCCTGATTCTTGTTTCTGAGTTTAAAGGGCGTATAACTTGAATATGAGATAGCATTTCTTCATCGAATTTCAGCCGTGTTACAGTTTGTTTAGTTTTGTCAATGTTTAATGTAAAAATGTTTTGTTTTGTTTTATCCCATCAAAGTTTGTTATATCAATGATAACTTTTTCTGTTTACACTATTTACTAAAACAAACTTATGACTCATCTCTTGCGAAGACGCAGCACTTGGCATAAAATAATTTTTCCTTCGCACGTCATTCAGAACTAAGATGATATATTTTAAAGCACGTGTTCCCTAAGGTTTAATATAGCAGAGCTGATGTCAGAGCGATATACCCTCGATTAGCGTATGTTTGGTCTACCAGTGTTTACGATTCTAATCCTTATTGGTTGTCGTTGTAAGGGCTACGTTAGAGGTACGGTGCTTTCCCACATGAAGGCGGTTCGGTCGCCTCTTTTAAATAGCGAAGGACGTCTACTGATTGGTTGATAAGTAGGCCGTGACGTCAGGCCAACGGAAACTTACTTATATGGGTTGTGGTGACATCAACGGTCATTCTAGTTGAAAGTGTCGAGTGGTATTGTTGTGAGAGTTTTAGGAGAAATAGTACTTGTGACGTAGGTTTTTAAAATCACTGTTTAGTTTGGTGAGTGTGTTCGTCTCGTAAAGTCAGCGTCGTTTGCGAGTGATGGCCACGGAGGCTCAGAGGTTAATCAGCATCTCGCTGACAAAGATCGCGCAGTCGCGTGCACAGCGCGGCGGCGTCAGTCTGCACAAGAACCTCCTAGTGGCCACAGTGCTCCAGAAGGCGCGTTACATCTTCATGGAGGAGGCCTACCACATGGTCCACGGTGCGGGATACCTGGCGTCAGCATCCGCGAGCATCCCTCAGCACCAGGGACCTCCGCAACACCAGTCGGACGACTTAGAGCACAACTACGACGAGGACAGTCTCGTGGCGCTGACGGTGGAGGAGGCGGGCTTCGGGGACCAGACCGACGCTGAAGAGGCGTCTTCAGGAGAGGATTTCCAACAGCCGTCGTGCATCCGTTGCGTTGAGACTGCCTCCACCACGGTCCTCTCTGTCCCCCGGGAGGCAGACAAGGAGAACGAGACACCGCCGCCGTACCCCAACACCCCCACCTACCTCGACCTTGACAAGGCGGAGAGCGTCTTGAGGGACAGGTCCAACGCCTGCTCTTCGTCGCGATGCCTGAAGAGGAGGAAATCCGTGTCGGAGTGGGAGGAGGACGGTGGCACCAAGCGCGTCAAGGCGGGTGGCGACCTCCTGGATGACTCTGTGTTCCTTGAAGAGGTCCTGGAAGAGAGCGCCCCGACGACCATGGAGATCGACAGGATCACGAGCCTCGTGTCAATCTTCAGTTTCAGCGGCGGGGCGGAGGGTTTGGGCAAGTTGACCCGGTCAGTGTCCACGCCCGACCTTTGTTCGGCGCAGGCCAAGGAAGGGGTGGATGTCTTGCAACAGAGACAGTTCCTTGCCATGACCGTGTAGTCCCGCGGAACAAAACAACGAAATCGGTTCTTGTGATCTCGCCGAAAAGTCTCGGGACATTTTGAGAGGCCTTTTGTGATAAAGACAATATGTAGAGAAGATTGTATTTTTGTATTTTGTTCAAAATAACTTGTAAAATAAGCTATACATTAATGAATTTTATTGCTATCAATTTTAATTGGTGTATAATAATTTTAGAATGTTTGTGCGATGACTGCTAGTCGGATGTGTAAATACTTGTGTTAATATTTTGACGTCAATTATTTTTCCACCGAAACGGATGTGTAAATGTTTTGTGTTAACTATAGACGTCACTATTCCCAACGAACGGTAGTTTTAAATCATGTGAAGGGCTATCAAGTTCCAGGGGAAATGTGTCTGTCGGCACTTGCGATCATTAATTGGGGTTTTGTATTATTTCAATAATGTCTTGAATTAATAATTTGAACGTAAAGTTTGATAAATATATTTGGTCTTGAGACCGACAGTGTTGCCAATATCGTAGACGAGAAAGCTTTGTGAGTAACTTTTTAATTCCAATAAAGTGCACATATTGGAAATAGAAATTACTTAACAAAGTTGATGGTTTAGCCCAAAATAATGAATCAAACCTATCTTAACTTCGTGTTTAATATTTTTCTTATGATTAAATTATAATTTGGCAAATTCTCATTTGAACTGTTATGTAAATAAATAGCTATGAAAGCTCTGTTTTAGGAGTTGGTTTAGTAATTTGTACAGAATTATTGTAATTGGTAACAACATTTTACAAAATAAATTTTTTTTGTTATTTGTATTTGTTGCATCGGTAATTATGTGTTGCACCTTTCCTTCGACACTAATTGAGGGGGGAATGAGATTTTGTATAGTATATTTGAGAAATATCTTATTTTAAACTGGTATTGGTGTTATATTTAATTCATCAGTTAATGGGAAGAGGGGTCTATTGGGTATTATTTAGCTTAGTATGTATATAGATTGAAAAGTTGTCAAACCATAATTAAGTATTTAATAGTTTGATTTAATAGACCAAGCTTCAGAATATTGTAGATATTCACATTTCATTTAAAGTTTACAAGATGATATTTTATATATATCTAAAACCTCAAAAAAATCCATTTGTATTTTATAAAAGTCTCTAAATGTCTAAGAAAATCAAGCTGTAGCTTATTTCACACGCTTGGTGCCAACCCCCTCATTTAAATAATGCAACAGGTACTTAGCCTAGATGGTCATGAAAAATGTGAAAATAGTTTTTAAAATTTTGTTTATCACCCAGAAATTTGTTATAGATTGATCTTTGTTCACAATTGATTTTCTTATAAATTATGTTATATAAACCAGATGAATGGCAAGTAATATAACACTAAAACATCTGAAAAGGAAATTGGGTTTATATGGTGTTATCGATTGCACAACAATTAAGTTCCCCAAATGTTTCATAGTTCACATTATCACAAGCTAGCCTGTAAATAAATCTGCAACATAGCTCACTCTTGTCCCGAGCGCTCGGTGATTCTGTTGCGAATGCGTGCTGACTCCTCGACAAAACATGACGTACACAAAACAAACGTTTAAACTTGAACACTTAAGGTTTTATCCACAAAAGTTTTAAAAGTAAACTAATCACACCAAAAGTTATGTTGTTTTGTATTATTTTTAATAAAACGTTTGCTGAAAATCCTTTTTACGTTCCATGGATAATAAATAAAATCGCATTAACAATAAATAAATAGCTAGGTACACTATTTGTTTTGTTGACAGATTTGAAAGGAAAAAAGAATGTAAGTTTTGTAATTTTTTTAATGAACAAAATAAGTACTATTCACGTTCACATAATTAAAATTACAAGAGTAATAATAAGGAAGTGTAGAAAGAAATGATTGTATCTGCACAGCTCATCATGAATGAAACCAAATAGGTGACTACAATTTCCATACAAAGGGGGATTTTTTCAGCCGAAATTGATCATTTTACTTTTTTATTAGTGTTATTTTATTATAGATAATGATATTTTCATCAAAAGTGACATGACTTGTACACATAAGTGAAAGTAGGCTAGACACCTTTAATATGAAAATCGAACTACAGAAAGGTCATGCGGATGTATACCCTGATTTTGGTAGGAATAGTATTTGGTAGTTTCTAAAACTATTTTAATATATGCATACATCAAGTCATGTGATACACAGATGTCACTTTTGAAAGATATCAATACTTAAAAAACAACACAAATAATAAAGTGAAATGTTTTCAACGTTGACCGCAAATAAATATATTTGAATTTTCTAAAATGATCTTCCAAACAAAATCAGGTTATATTTTATTATAGAGGATGTTAAGTTTTACTAAAAGGGAAGGTAAAAATTGACCAAAACTATAACAAGGAATTAGCATCTTTTTCTAAGTAACAAGTGTGCATCACCTTCATTGCGAATTGAACCATTATCGTAATTGACGGAAACTGAGTAAACTACTGTACAGAAGTTTATTGCCGAGAGTTGAGAGAGCTGTTGAGTGACCTCATTGGCCATTGCCATGACGTTGCGGGGAAGGGGGGTTGTTGACCTGCGACTAGCCAACATCTCTCAGTTGTCATCTCCATACTAGCAGATTCTTAGTCAATAGCGTTTCTCGCAGTCTCTTTAATCTACTCTTTTATATCAGCCACACATACAATCTACTCTTGTATACCAGCCATAAATACAATCTACCCTTGTATATCAATAAAACATACAATCATCTCTTGTATATCAGCCACACATACAATATACCCTTGTATATCAGCCACACACACACAATCTACCCTTGTATATCAATAAAACATACAATCATCTCTTGTATATCAGTCAAACATACAATCTACCCTTGTATATCAGCCACACATACAATAGACCCTGCGAGTAATTTTGTGGGCTTTCATTGAGGTCTTTAGTGGGTTTTTTTAGTGTTTTGTCATAAATGTTGACCATTCAGAAACCTGATATAATTTGTCTGTAACAGAATTTATGCGAACTGAGGACACAGATGTGGTCTAATCGAGGAATTGTTTGTTTGTGGATAATTCTGTTCTCGAGGAACGTATGATGTAATCATGGCGGAAACTGAGTCAACACAAGATTGTATTCCCCTGCCTCTCTTTACCCACAATGCAACCCGTGTTATAGCGATAGAGGAAATAATGTACAAAATATTCACTTGGAAAATCAAGCTACAACTGACAAATACCTCAACAAAAGTGTAAATTATATTTTGTAATCTCTATTTAGTTGAAGTAGCATTTGAACAAAAAATCTCCATTTTTTTACTTTCTCGCACCAATTTGGAATTACGAAGTATTGTGATCATCAAAGGAAAAATTCTATATATTAATGGATGTAGATGTTTCATAACCTAGAAAAATTATCCCTTTCCACCCCCTTAGTAAAACCTGGGACAAAACCCAAGATAGGATTGCTAATGGTCGACCCTGTTGGTATTGGGGTAAAGTGCTTGCCTCAGGACCCGATGATAAATTTTAAAAAAGTATTGCTAATGTGTTCGGGTGTTAGAAAGTAATAATACTGCACTCATATAGAGGTTTTGGATCAGGGTCGTGCAGGACCCCATGATTTTGGGGGCTCCGCATTTACTTTAGTGACAGAGTGGTAAAAACAAATTGGGTTGAGGAATTTTTGCTTGCGCGTGATCCATTAAATATTGTCAGAGTGTAAAAACAAATTAAAACATTAATCATGTGGTTTGATTTATTGAACGAGGGGAGCGAGTTTTCCGTTTTAACTCCACCGATGCGCTTGTTTGTCTGTGGTGGATATGTCTCACGATAAATTTTGAGATTTTATTAAAACTTGGCACAGTTGTTCTTTATATTTTTATACAGATCAATAAGATGAGGTTACTACTAACCAGCAAGTTGAGTTTAGAACTGAGGAAGAAACTGATGAAATGCTACATTTGGAGCATCGTGCTGTATGAAGCAGAAACTTGGTTTCTTAGGAAGGTGGAATAGAAATACTTGGATAGCTTTTAAATGTGGTGCTGGGGAAGAATTGAGAAGATCAGTTGGACAGACAGGGTGACAAATGAACCAAGTCCTAAGAAAAGTGGATGAGAAAAGAACCATTTTGAATGTGATTCTTCGGTACAAAGCAAATGGATTGGACACATCATTAGGAGGAACTGTCTTCTGCACGACGTCATAAAAGGGTAGGTTGAGGGAAAGAGGAGCTTAGGAAGAAGGAGGATTCAAATATTGGATGACTTGAAGGAAAGAAGAAAATTCTGGGAACTAAAGGAAGAGGCAGAAGACAGGACGCAGTGGCAGTCTAAGTTCACTGACAAAGGGAATGGACCTGTCGTAAGATAGAACACATAATATTAATAGTATACCTAATTAAATCTTATGATGAGAAATCCAGCTTTATGTGTATACAAACACGATTTCTGACATTAATGATTACATGTATTCACTTTTTAGGGCATTTCCTGAGACCTCATACGGCTGAAAATTGGTAAATGGTCTAAATTTCTGTAGTAACATTAAACGAAAATAAAGTTTAATCATTATTATTTTTGGAGAAAGCAGTTAACTGGGGGGCCTCGCAAACAAAATTTGCTCAGGGCCAAACGTCTGCTAAGGACAGCCTTGTTTTGTATTACTAAGAAAGAGCTTGTAAACTAAATGACATCATTGCCAGCAACAAATTCAAACCGTTCTGAACATCCTTCACAGTAACTCTGGACTGTTTAGTTCGGTGTTTAGTTTTGGTGATGGGAGGGCGACCAAATTGAAGCTAAGCGCACTCCGGACCCCTAGGAGAAATAGGGAGGGAAGATTGTTTGAAAGTCATGCAGGAAAAACATTATTTTTAGACAATTCCATTTTATAAATATAAATACAGGACAAAAATTAAATTATTAAATTTAATGATGAAAAAATATATTAACTTCATTGAATTAGTAATAGCAATAGTAATAGTAATAGTAGTAGCATAGTATGGATATTTCCTATTTAATATCTTACATTTAAAATTATTGTATTGCATGTGATCCGAAATTATGTAATTAATTTGTCATCGAACGGCCTCAATTGGAAGGCATGTTTGTGTAAACATTTTATGTTGTGAGTGGCGAATGACACAGCGATTGTTACGAGGATTGTTATGATGAATCAATAAACAAACAAACTAGAGGAGATGCCGCAAAAGGAGGTGTCAGCAGTCCTGAGCTACGAACCAGGCCAGCGGCCCGGTTAAAAGGGGGTGGTCTTGAGCTCCTCGGGGCTGACTTCGGAAGATCGTAAGCTAGGAGGTCACGCTGCTTGTCACGGGGCCACGTGGGCTAAGTCATTGGGTTCACCAAGTACCAGTCGGAGCTGCCGCTCGATCCCAGGGAACCAGGGTTGAAGACCATGCAGGGACCGCCTAGAGGCCGATACAAACAGAATGCTAAGCTAAGCAATGGTCCCTCTTTTTCCTCCCGAACTTATTCTTGTTTCTTTTTGGTCTGCTCCAGTGAACTTTAGTTACGATGGTGTTCTCCAAAATGTCTTGTTTTAGTTCAGGTTATAGTATTGAGGAAGAAAATATGCTACTGTTAGCAGCTGTTTTGAAAGAAAACGTGGGGTATTGGAGTCCCTTGCCCCCAAAGGAGGACTACGGCATCGGTGAGATGTCGGTTGAGGGAAAGGAGCACTTTGAGAAGTGGTATGAGGCGTTGGTCAAAGAAAATGATGTCTTTGATTTTAACCACGTGTTTGAACTGTATTGCGTGAAAGATGTAGAGATCCCACGGAGGGCCTGCCTAAAGTTTAGAGACATACTAATAGAAATAGCAAAGGTGGATCCTTTCAGAGGGCGTGTACGATCAAAGGAGCGGCCATGTTGGTTTACCACCGAAGTTACCTTAAGGAAAATATCATCGGTATCATCCCTAACGGTGGCTACCGGTGTGCAGACCAACAGTCGCACGTCGTCGTACAATGGCTCTGCTGGGAGGCCCACCAACGCGGTGTCTCTATTCTTCATGCGGGTAATGGCCGCGAGGAATAAGTGTTAGGACGACGTGAAAACGGCGTTGTTAAAGCTGGAGATACCACCACCGTCTTCCGGTTCTGGGGATGTTATTGACACGGGTGTCCTCTCTGTTATCCTGACAGGACCACCCCTATCAAAAACAGCCCCCACGAGACCATGGAGACGCGCTATGAAGCGACCATGGCTTGCTTGCAAAAATTTAAGAATGCCGGCTACACGGTCGTAGAGATGTGGGAGTGTACGTTTAAATGCAATGAAACGCACAGAAAATGACTTGAAACAATTTGTACTCCAGCATGAGGTGTACAGCAAGGAGCCCTCAGTCCCAGGGGCGCATTATTTTGCGGGTGTACAAATTGTATCAAACTCTTCCACGAAGCAGACCTTTATTGTGGAGAGAAGATCAAGTACTTGGATGTATGTTCGTTGTATCCTTACGTTTGCAAGTACAAAAAAATCCCATCGGCCCCCCCTAAAATTCACTTGGAACCAAATTGTCCGTCTATAGAACAAGTATAAGGCATAGCCAAAGTAACTGTGACGCCTCCGCGGGATACATTCGTGACCATATTGCCTACATGGATGCATGACAAGTTAATGTTCATCTTGTGCAGGAAATGCGGGGAGGAGAAAAACCAAGGCGTGTGTCAGAATAACGACAAAAAAGATCGCTAGTCGACAGGCGTCTGGGTGATTGACGAGATCCGGAAAGCCGTTGAGAAAGGCTACACCGTTGAAGCCGTACACGAAGTGTGGGAGTACAAATGTATCTGTATACGATCGTTAGACACGTTCTGGTGGATTGTTTCAAGGGTACATTGATACTTTTTTGAAAATCAAACAAGAAGCCAGCGGATGGCCAGAGTGGTCTACCTCACAAGATAAGAAGTTAGCTTGGATTCAAAATTATGATGCAAGGGAAGGGGTAAAACTCGATTTCGGCTCTGTTTGTAAAAATCCTGGTCTCCGCACTCTGGCTAAATTCTTTTTAAATTCACTATGGGGAAAGTTTGGGCAAATATCCGATTTACCACACGTAGCCGTTGTCAACGACTATCAGGGCATCCACAAGTACCTGATGGATCCGTACATCACCGTGGACAGCGTCATTGATGTAAATGATGAGGTTATGTTCCTCAATTACAAGGATGCGCGTGACGCGTTGCGCCCTAACCCTAGCACGAGTGTGGCGGTGGCATTCTATACGACTTCCATGGCTAGATTCCACTTATACAGCATCCTTGAAAAATTGGGGGACCACGTTTTGTATCACGATACGGATAGCGTCCTATTCACGGAACACCCCGGTGATCGGAGTCCGTCGACTGGAGACTTTTTAGATGATTTCACTGATGAACTTCAAGATTACGCTCATGGAAGCTATATTATCACCTTTGTATTTGACGGCCCTAAGAATTACGCGTACCGAATTATGTGTTGGTGGCGATCTTGCCAAAAAAGAGGTATGTAAGGTTCGCGGGATCACCATAATCTATGGCAACTAGAACAACGTTAATTTTGACGTTTTAAAAGCGAGGGTCACCGAACAGGCCGCTTGAAATATACATACAGATACCGCACACAATTGTAAGAAAAGGTCTTGCGATTGTATGTACCGTTTCGCAGAATAAATTCTACCGGTCAGTATACACCAAACGGCGGATAACCGATAATTTTAACACGTTGCCGTTTGGGTATCAGAATCCTTGTAAACGCACTCACCCCGATTAAAAGGTGATCATATAAATGGGCTGAATAATCATCTTTTTTTCTTTCACTCTAGATAGTTCCACTGCCATACCATTTTTCAAAGATTTGAGATTTTTTATATTTTAATTCTGTATGAAAACACACATTTTTTATTGATTTATTTTATGCACCTGGGATACTTTTTTATATTTTTTATCCAACAGTACAACCCTCCTCCTATCTGATTATTTCTAGTCAAATATAATTAGTTGTTTGTATATATATTTATTAAATTTTAGTCAGTTTTATTTTTTCTTGTATATATTTTAAAATATTCAAATACTCTTTAAACTGGACTTTGAAAATTAGTACCGAGGCCACTATTCCCGCTACGACCTCAAGAAATTGATTATTGTTTCCATAATATACTTCAAGGTGTAAGATATATTCTATAATTGTATTTTTTGTAAATAAATATTCCAAGTATATTTTTCATTATGTGAGCTATATTCTAAAACATTTATATGTGTAAATTAATATTCTGTAAGAGCATAATTATTTTAAGGTTTATTCTGGCAAGATGTTAACCTACGCTTGTACATTTCCTTGGAAGTCAAGAGTGTTGAGTTACCATCCTGCTGAGATTAGCATATATCTCAGATATTGCATCCTGTTGACGAGCGAGCACGGTGCGACCGATTGACCTTCTTGGCTGGTTAAAGATCTAGATCAGCAAGTGTGTGTATGAGAATAAGACAGAGCTGTTGAGTGTTGGAAGCCATGCTGAGTGCATATGGGTCGGTATCGAGCACGACTGCGAAATAACGATATAAAATGTGATCTGGTGGTTCATCCCGCCAGAGGGTCGATCGTACAGGAAAGTTGCGAGACCGTTATCGTGCCTGATCCATCGACACGGGAGATCTAACCGGTTATCCATGTAGTAGTTTAGCATCCGAATATTCTAATAAATATTTATTATTGGACTAACTTGCAAGTCTCACTCCCCACGAACCATCCGTTCCAACCCCTACCGCTCGGGTCCATCCTAACCATGTAAGTCCCTACGGTGCCACGGTAGTGCTGTAGTAGGGTTGGATACTGGGTACCCAGATAAAACTAGTAACCTTACACAGTTTTGTCAGAATTAGGACAGGGATGTTACAATTCCAAGTATACTTTTCATGGTGTGAGATATATAATGTAAAAACTTTTATTTGTGTAAATAAACATTCCAAGTATACTTTTAATGGTCTGACCCATATTTCTAAAACATTTGATTTGTGTAAATAAATATTCCAAGAATACTTTTCGTGGTGTGAGCTATGTTTCTAAAACATTTATTTGTGTAAATAAATATTCCAAGTATACTTTTCGTGGTGTGAGCTATGTTTCTAAAACTTTTAGTTGTGTAAATAAATTTCCATGTATACTTTTTATGGTGTGAGCTATATATGTGTGAATAAATATTATAAAAACTGTTATGTTAGTGTTTTAACGCCTACACCTCCTCCCTCATATCCTATAAATACAAGTTCATTTTGCTTATAAACTCAGTTTCAAACATTATGGACACGTTTAAACATCCATTTTCGGCCATCATTAGCGGACCTTCCAGCTGTGGAAAGTCACATTTTGTAGCCAACTTTATCCGTCACTTGGACACAATGTGTGACGTTAAATTTTATAAAATCACCTGATATTATGCTTTATGGCAACCGGGATTCTAACAAAACGGGCCAAGTCCCCGCGTCATAATCTGTAAGGGCTTGCCGGAAATGGATGACGCCTGTAATGACTCACCACAGCTGATTACCCTGGACAACCTGATGTGTGAAGCCAACGAAGTGGTCGTCGATCTTTTCATCAAAGAATGCCATCATCAAAATATTAGCGTCATGTACCTTACACAAAATATATTCCACCAGGGTAAGGAACAAAGAGACATTTCCCTTAAACGCACATTATATCGTGCTTTTTAAAAATTCTAGGGATAAAGCTCAGATTTAACACTTTGCACGTCAAGTCTGTCCTGAAACCCCCCATGTTTTACAAAAGGCTTACGCTGATGCTACAAGTATTCCCCACGGGTATATATTGTTATATTACAAGCAAGGTACACCCGAATGGTTCAGATATAGAACCCACCCAAATGCCGGGTGCTGCGTGTATCTACCACTCAAAATCTATAAAAAATACCGACACTTCTTAATTATATATCATTTCATAACTATGAGTCCCAAAGTGCTGAAAAAAGCCCCTCTGCTGCGTGTGATGCATCGCATGAACCCGAAGTGACGTGTTGCCTTGCTGAAAACGGCAGACAAGAAACTGATTGACTCTGTTTACGAGTGTGCCTACAACACTTTAAAAGATCGTTGCCGTTGAAAAATACGCAAAAGACAAAGTTACGTGCTCACAAGCAGGTGTTGCACAAGCTGGTCAAACGAGGAGAATGCTGGAAGATGAAGAGACGACTATTCGTTCAGAAAGGAGGAGCATTCTTGCCCTTACTTTTAGCCCCATTAATCAGCGGTGTCCTCGGTTCCTTATTCAACAAGTAGATAATAGAACACACTAAAAAGATGATATTGGTGTTCCCGGAAACATTACACCGTTACGAGCAACACCACCAACAAGTGGCATCGGCCACAAATATAGTGGTCTCCGAGCTGGACAAGGAAATGGAAAAAAATCCTCGCTTCAAAACTTTACGACAAGTCTAAATGGACTTTATAACAACAAGTGCTACAGCGCTATCTGCTCTTTTGTCAACACCCTCCACCACCTGAAAATACCACCACCACAACCACCCCTGAAGTGTCTGTACCTCCCTTCCCTGCTGTACTCAATACTATACCAGTAGAGGCAAGTAAAAAAGCCGAACTTTTATTAGAAAATATTAATTCCCGGGGCAGTATCTCTTGGGACGAAAACGGAGGAAGTGAGTATTCACGATACGCCTCTCCGTGGATCCAATAATATGGATTTAGTCAACGATCTGGTCAGAGCAATAAGACACAGTGAGCTGTCGGGGTGGCGATAGTTTCTCACGGTGCTTCAAAAAATAAACGTCCTGAAAGAATTTACTGTAAGTCCGAAACGTTTGGCGCCAATTAGAGATCCGACGCCCTTACTCCAACTACTTACACCGTCGTAACGCCCTAAGAAGAAAAAACTGAAAAGGGTGGACGAGAACAGCTGGCTACCGTTCCGAGCTTAATGGACCGTTTAGCCGACATCTACCACGACCCTTCTCATCCTGAAGTGTTTGCAGGGGTGGCGTCACTCATAAAGGCGTCTAAGAAAGATCCCGACAAAGTACGAGAATGGCTTCGTGCGTAGGACGCTTATACCCTACATTAACCTGTGATAAAAAAGTTTCCAGGCAACCAGTACGTGGTGTCAAACATTGACGATCTCTGGCAAGTCGATCTCAACAATATGGGAAGTTTCGGAAAATACAACGACGGAGTCGTGTACTTGCTCACTGTCATCGACGTGTTTAGCAAGAGGGCCTGGGTGAGGACGCTTCCATCCAAGACGGGGAGCGTCGTGAGAGACGCCTTTCGGGACATTTTCAAACAAAGCGGGCGTAAACCTCTAAGTTTACAGACGGACAAGGGGACAGAGCTCACGGCACGTCTAGTCAGGAAATTTCTCAATAAAGAAGGCGTGTATTACTACACCATTCATAATCCGGACGTGAAGGCAAGCATTGTGGAACGATTCAATAGAACTCTGAAAGGACGCGTGTGGCGCTACTTTACCAAAAATAACACGTATCGCTATGTGGACGTCCTCCAAGATCCCGTTGACGCTTACAACGGCGCAAAACATTCCAATATCAAGATGGCGCCTGCCAACCTTTCAGAAACCAATGTGCTTCAAGTCAGAGATTATCTGCACGGCAAGCGGCGTTCAAACTCGAATAGTAATCCAAAACTTAAAGTCGATGACACGGTGCGTATTAACAAATCCAAAATGCTGTTTGAAAAGGGCTACAAAAGCAATTGGAGAAAAGAAATTTTCAAAGTCAGCAGTGTCGTGTTTCGACAACCAGTCGTCTACAGGTTGACCGATCTTTACGGCGAGGAGGTGGAGGGAACGTTTTACGAACCCAAATTGCAACGCGTACGTCTTCCTGAAACTTTTAAAGTTGATAAAATACTTCGTGTCAAAGGTAAAGGCGCCAGAAAGAAAGTGTAAGTGCAGTGGAAAGGTTACCCCGCCAAGTTTAATTCTTGGATTCCTGCCAGTTACGTCAACGCCCTACCATGAAGGACGAGTTTTACATCACTTTGCCGAGCAACAGGTCTATGGGATATTTCCCTAAAAATACCCTCGCGAATTTCACCACACAACTACCTTACCGTCCTACACTCGACGGACAGTGGAAAGTCGCTCTCGTTGAATTCCAATATCCGTGTTCTTTCATCACCGCACCCGAGGGGCAAAATATTGTATGGTACATTTGTGTTGACCCTAACAGTGTGGGGAAAATATTCAAGGATCACATCCCGCCTGGAAATTACAGCACTATCCATGAATTGGTCAAAGCCCTAAACTATGTAGAGGCGTTTAAAGGGTATTTCGGAGTTGTATTCAAGTACACAAACCCAAAAACAAGTATACATTGTATTTTCTTCACCAAATATACAGCTGCCGAATTTATTTAGTCAACTAAGTCAATAGCTCGGTTTCGATCCTAAAACTAATCTGATCAAAGTCCCAAGATCACTGTACGCCGCCAACATTCTACTAGGCTTGCCCTCCCAAATGTACATCTACACGGATATCGTCGATCCTCAGCCCGTGGGTGACATTGTTATAAACTTTATAGATGGGACTTAAATCCATTACACTTATTCTGCCATATTAGAATTTAATTTTGTCGATCTATATTATTATTTCATCTACTATCGTTATTATTCTATACAAATATTCAGTAAATCATATTAACCAAATTTACATTAGATATAATTTATCCTCCTTAAAAAAATTAATATTATTTATCAACCTGCTTTCATTGGGAGGGCTCCAAGGAAGTGTTGAGAAAAGAAGGTTAAATTTACCCCAATAAATATAACAATGAATTGAATTTTTAATCACTTCGGGTTTGCTATACTCCGTTGCAATACGTGCCCGTACTTAGAAGGGAAATTGAAAGCCTGGAAATCAATACAAGAACAGACACTGGTGAACCTGTATCATTCGAGTTTGGAAAAGTGTGGGTGAAACTTCATTTTTGACGCTGCTCAACATGAACTGTCCCTACCAAAGATACTACATCAACCAGGCTGGAACAGAAATATCTTCGATCTACCGCGGTGTTCCTTATCAATGCGGGCATGGAATAGAAAGTTTTTTAGCGGCCTTTTCAAGAGCGTCGTACCGTTGCTGAGAAGCGGTGTTAAAGGTATTGGAAAACAGGCGCTTCATACGGGTATCGACGTGCTCTCCGACGTCGCCAATCAGCGTCGTTCTTTCAAAGAGGCCCTACGGCAGCGTGTCAGTGAGGCTGGAACAAAGCTGAAATGCACGGTGGAGCAGAAGATTGACACGCTGATGACAGTCTCAGGCTATAAAGGGCGTAGTAAGAAGCACCAACGTCAGTCTTCTGTCATTGCCTGACGTAAAAAGGTCAAGAAAGAAGCGGTAGATATTTTCAGACGAAATGTCGTTATATACCCTCAGTCCTGTGAGTGTGCCAGCAGTGAACTCGATCTCTTTTCCGTCCCACCCACGCAAACAAGTCTTGAAAGTGGACAATGGCTCCAGAACAAACATGTCTCTTCCCTCACCGATGATTCGCCCATCGAATTTACCGTTACCAGTCAAGGCAAGTTCTATATCGATCTTTCACAGACCACGTTCTATCTCAGGTTGGCTATCATGAAACCCAACGGTGGCGCTTTCACCGAGGTGGATCAAATCGCTCCCGATCAACAACTGGTTGCATTCGCTATTTACACAGGTGGATGTGTTTTTAAACCAAAAACTAGTCTCACTGCTCAGCAAAACGTATGCTTATAGATCGTACATTGAGACGTTGCTCAATTACAACAGTGAAGCCAAAAGAACACATTTGACTTGCGGCCTGTGGTTCGCAGACAGCCCCGGAACCTTTGAGGTGGTTAACGCCGGCAACAAGGGATTTGAGGCCCGTCGCATTTTCACTGCAAAAAATAAGACGGTGGATCTTTTGGGACATCTACACGGTGATGTGTTTAACCAAGATAAATACCTTTTGAACGGCACCGAACTCAGAGTCAAGTTGGTCCATTCCAGAGACTGATTTAGTCTTATGGCCGTCCCTGAAATCCCGCACTTTAATGTTCACATCGTTGAATCCGGTCTTCTAGTGCGACGTGTCAAAGTAACACCTTCTATACTGTTGGCACATGCCAAGGCTTCAAACACCAGTTTCACAAAGTATCCCATCACCCACGTGGAAGTAAAAACACTCACTATTCCTACGGGTGTACAAGGGAAATCGCTGGAAAACGTATTCACCGGACAATTACCCAAACGATGCATTGTGGGATTTGTATCAAACGCAGAGTTCAATGGAGACGCCACCAAGAACCCTTTCAACTTCCAAACCTACGGCATGAACCATTTCTCACTTTACGTGGATGGGTAACAAGTGTCATCGTAACCGTTACAGCTCTAATTTTCAAACGGCAACTATGTCATGTCCTACCACACACTGTTTTCTGGAACGTGTATCCAGTTCATGAAAGAAGGTAGTGACATCACACGGGAAGCCTTCCCTTAGGTATATCATCTCATGGCTTTCGATCTCACACCTAATCTGTCCGCCCACATGACATCGCATTGGAATTTGACGAGGCATAGCTCTCTGAGCATCGAAGTGAGCTTCACCAGAGATCTCACAGAAACCGTCAACTGTATCGTGTACGGGGAATTTGCCAACATCATCACCATCAACAAGGACAGAAACTTCGTGACCGATTATAGGAGTTAATATAAGCGACTTCTCGCCCCTTACACCCATCATTAAATCATGGAAGGCATTGTAGATTTCTATAGCTTCATCGACGCCAGCAAAGAGTTTATCGTCAAGGAACTGAGTGTTTTATCTGTATGTGCTACATTACTTCAACATTGGGTGTTATTACCCCCATACGCTATCGAGGAACTTTCAGCCGCTGCTAAAAGGTAAGCCGGCTATATCGTCAACAAACTGCATGGTATTCCCTGGGATAGCGGTGATGTGGATTACAGCCTGCTCGAATCCCTCATCTCCCACGCCACAACGCGTGCAGAAACCGCCTACGTCAAGGGGGCAGAAAAGAAAAAGTTTCTAGCCAAATACACGCCTACGCCCATCGTAGATCTGTATGACAGAGGTTGTTCGTCGTTGACAACACTTAAATTGGGCCGCACCATGTGCATGGCACATAGTTTTGTATGTAATTTCTGTTCGGGCTCCATCGTTTGGGGACTTCAAGATTGGATGATTGAAGATGGACACGCACACCATAGGACGTGCGCTGAAAACAAACCCGTGGTTCCGTTCTGTACGGTCGGGTGTTTTTCCTGCTGATCAATTACCCGCAAGAATAGCGTGACCTGCCGCTCTCATCATCAACACGGATCCACACACCAAGCCTCAGACACATTGGGTCACCATCTTTATCGTCAAGAACGGCGTGAGAGAATAATTTGACAGTTATGGTTTTCAACCCCGTATAAAGTCACATCTGGCATTTATACGCAAAACTACTTCTCGCACGTCTCATAACACGATACAACTTCAAAGCATAGTCTCAGACGTTTGCTGTCATTACTGTCTCATGTACCTTCTCTATCGCTCCCAGAACATTCCGATGAAAACTTTCCTAAACCTATTATCACCCACCAATCTTACAGGCAACGACGCTAAGGTGGTGAGATAATACAACACATTTTTCAAGACGGTAGGGTCCTGTCGCCCCTCAAGAGGCTGCGTCCAATCAACGTGCGCCTATAAAAGGGGCGTCCCGACAGCGTGCCAACCATAATCACGACAGTCTTTGAAGCGATCAAACATCATGGAAAGTCAAGACGTTTGCACCTGCAAAGCAAAGCCAGTGAAGCCACTCGCCATCACCACTATTTTCAAAACTTTGTTTCCGCTGGACAAAGTCGATGCCAAACGAGTCATTGTTGGCATGCGTGTCAAGAACAACTTTACACCCGATGTCCAGCTAGAAAAATGTGGAGGGAATTGTTCGGTGTTTAACTGTACAGAGTGGAAAGAACTGGGCAACTACAAGTGGCTATATCAAAGTTTTTCAGCAACACGCAACCTCCTCAGAAGATTAATCTGACTAATCATGAAATCTCTATGAGACGCATGTGTGGTGACCGTATGGTCATCATCAGTGAGAGACAATACGCCGGCCTCAAACGGGTCGCCTATCTAGCACCTAGCTGGGCGCGTCTTTGTGAGGTGTGGGACCTCATCGGCGTGACCGTCGACCGCCGGGATATGTGGTCGACACCCGTCGCACGATATTGCAACAATTTGATCGACATAATCGTCGTGGATGTATGCGACACGCTAACAGAATCAGCGGATGTCATCGATCTCGAAGAGCCTACGGTGGAAACGTATATCAGAAACCTAGATCTTATCAGTTCTACCTACTATAGACGTCAAATCGTCGGTTTTGACTATTACATGCTGGATTGTAAACTAAAAATAATTTTACTGACAAATCTAAGAGACACTGTAGGAAAACGCATGAACGAATATATGCGTCATTTCTGTAAAAGAGTATAATAAATATTAGGTATGTCTGTGAAACCTTTACTGTATGATAATAAATATTTGTATTTGTGTAAAACCGTTAATGTATGTCTGTAAAACATTCAATGTATAGTAAATATATGTTTTGTAATATCGTGTTTTATTCACTCAAAACTTGTCTGTCCCTTACACGTAGGTTAACCAGATACGATTCTTGACTTGTCGAGCCGAAAAACTGCCACCGAACATGAACAGGGTCAATGACCTCTTGTACTAACTCACGGTTTCAAGATCACGATCTATTCTTGTATCGACTTGTCTTGTCGAGCCGGCAATCTGGTGCCAGGTATGAGTCATCAGGGTTGCGACAGTGCGATGACGTCATCGGAAAAACCCATTGCCGGGGGAGGGTTGCCAGGGTCAATGATCTCGTGTACTAGCTCACGGTTTCAAGGTCACGATCTATTCCTGTCTTGACTCGTCTTGTCGAGCCACCAAACTGGCATTAGGTATTAATCATCAGGGT
Organism: Timema genevievae; assembly: GCA_902155825.1. NCBI lineage: Eukaryota > Metazoa > Arthropoda > Insecta > Phasmatodea > Timematidae > Timema > Timema genevievae. The sequence continues at coordinate 41,774 of CABFWO010005090.1, forward strand.
TGCGACAGTGCGATGACGTCATCGTGAAAACCCATTGCCGGGGGAGGGTTGCCAGGGTCAATGACCTCGTGTACTAGCTCACGGTTTCAAGCTCGCGATCTATTCCTGTCTCGACTCGTCTCGTCGAGCCGCCAAACTTGCGCCAGGTATGAGTCCTCAGGGAAAACCCATTACCACATAGAAAGGGGAAGATGAGGAATGTTGCCAGGGTCAATGACCTCATGTACTAGCCCACGGTTTCAAGGTCACGACCTATTCCTGTCTAAACTTATCTTGTCGAGCCGCCAAACTGGCGACTGGTATTAGGCATCAGGAAAAACCCATTGCCTGACCAACGGAAAAAACTCCAGAAATAAACCTTTGCGTCATTAACCCCAATGTCGTCATGGAAATAACCAGAGGGGAAATGGAGGGGATATTCCGGTCAGACGGAAATATACTGGCACCAGATATGAGTCACCAGGGAAAACCCAGGGGGGAGTGTTGCGACATAGCACGCAATGATTGCTTTACACAGATCGAGGTGACTTGTCTTGTCGAGCCACCAAACTGGCGCCACGTATGAGTCATCAGGGAAAACCCATTGCCCCATAGAAGACCAGAAATAAACCTTTGCAACATTGAAGGACAACAGGTCATTAACCCATGTCGTCATGGAAATAACCAGAGGAGAAATTGAGTGGAAAGGGATCAGGGGAGGGAGGAAAGCCAACAGCCAATCAGAGAGCGAGGGGCGTGGTCACGTGACCAGATCCAGCCAATCACAGCGCTATTCCCATACGCCACCCAATCTACTCCTCGTTCTGTCACTCACTTCTCTATATTCACTAAGTTTTTCATTTTAGCTTCACTTTTAACAACACAATTGTATTAGAATAGTATTAATAAATCTTCTTAAAGCCAAGTCTAACGTCAATGACGAACCCACACAAGTAATCATATTATCCCCCCCCCCCTTATCCTCGGCCAAAGATATCCTGACAGATCTTCGGGCCCATACGGAGATACGGGAAGTGACACATTATTATTAGTTTATTACTACCCACTTCGTTGGCCGCATGGTCTAAGGCGCTACTCTCGCAGTTGACTAGACTGCCGTTGACGGGGAGATCGAGGTTCAAATCTCGGTCAGGAGTACTCAGGGTGATTTTTTCCAAAATGGTTTTCCACTCTCCCTCTACGAAAATTCGGGTACACTTCCTTTAATATAACCTTTCTAATCCCTAAAACCATTAGTATAATAAGAACATAAGCGAATGAACCGAACGGGTAGTAAGACACAGTGATAAAATAAAATTTATTACTAAATTTATTGGGATGCTGCAGGCCACACTTTGAGAAACTCTGGTTTAGTACTTAAATGTAGGTCCACTGTTGTCAAAGGGCTGGTTTCACAAACTAGGGGCGTGTTGCGGGTAACAGAGCGTCTTACTACCCGTCCGGACTATCAACATTTTTATCGCGCTAGGGGGAAGGGATGAGGAAGATATAATTTAGATTAAATGTAACCGTATTTGAGTGAAGGAAATGTGTGAAGCCATATAGTAGAAAACCACCCTCTGTAGATCTGGATAGTATTTGAACTCTAAGCCCCTCTGACACCACAAAACTAGGTCATACGAACCTGACGTTTAAAACGCGCTACCACTGATGTAGGTATATACCTAGCTATTTTATGCTACGTATTTAAACTCAATGTATATTTAAAATATTTAAAAACTTATAATTTCCCAAATGTCTATACGGGTCAGCGAAATACTCGAAACAGTATTTATTAAATTATGTAAATAAAAATTCCCATAGTCAAGTATTTTGTGATAAAAAATACAACACAGTTTGAACTATAGCTTATAAGTGTGTTGTATTATTCAAACTTATATACACGCTAATATTAAACTATTAGTTTCGGTATGCGTGTGTCCCTGCATACCGGAGAAGTCTTGAAGGCAAACCATATTCGTCTCGCGGGCCGTGAGTTGGTGAACCCTGTAAGTAGAGTGTGAAAATATCCTACTTTGACAGTTTAATATTATAATCTTCGTATGACTGATAATTCACTACCGGTCAGAGTGTGTGTGATAAGATAGCACAGCCGGTATAACCAACCTTGGCTACCTGACTGGTTTTAGACGCTCAAACATTTTGCTCAAACGAGTTTGCTCAAATCAGTTTGTGTAAAATGGATCCAAACAAGCTTACCACCCGCCTCCCCCCCCCCCCCC
>CABFWO010005091.1:0-46008 GCA_902155825.1 Timema genevievae
ATAGGGGAGAAAATAACCAGTGAACGGTACCTAATAACGAGCAGTATTTTTAAGTAAAAATAGCGAATAATGGAATATTCAACAATCTATATTAATAAAATGAAGAGTGTTTGTCTGTTATGTGTGTTGTACGATATCTACCGAACACATAGGGCTGGAATTTAAAAGTTAGTAGACCCTGTGAACGAACATATGCATCTCGAAGCGGAATTTTAAAATTTTGACTTAATTTTTTTTAAATTAATTAAAAACTTGGTTGGATGAAATAAAATGAAGAGTTTATTTTTCTGCCTGTTTGAAGGAAAGAAAAGTGTTGCCAGGTGTAACCATGCAATCCATACCACAGCCAACGCCACGTTTTTCTGATAGTCTTAAATAATTGTTTGGTTGTCTTCTAATTACACTTTTCTTTGTTTTCAGGTGAGTGTAATCGCTGCATGGACATTAAATTGTAGCCACCCATGACGGTGCTAAATATGTGAGTAAAGTTAAAGATTATCATTTATGAAAAACTTCCTCTAGTATTAACTAAATTTAATCAAGTATCAAAACAACATTTATGTCAATACATATAAAACTAATTTTGGATTATTATTAATATTAGCTGTTCTCTCTTATGACAGGTCACTTCCTTTTGTATACTAACTTAAACCACCAATGACCTTGTTGTCCTTTCCTTCCTCCTTCAGCTCCCAGAATGTTCTTCTTTCCTTCAAGTCATCCAATATTTGAACCCTCTTTCTTCCGAAGCACCTCTTTCCGTCAACCATGCCTTCTCTGTCGTGCACAAGACATTTCCTCCTAAGGATGTGTTCGATCAAGTTTGATTTGCACCATTTCGGACACATAGTAAAATTAATCTAATCTCGTCGGGAAATGAGCAAGTGTCTGCTTATTATTATTATTTTTTATTTAGCACCACGTCTTACTACCAGTTCGGATTATACGCTTTAGTACTAATTACGCTAATGAATTAGGAATTGGGAAGGTTGAATTTAGAGGAAGTGAACCCGCATTTGCGTGTAGAGAGAGAGAGTGGAAAACCATTTAGGAAAAACCACCCCCAGTTCACCCGACCGAGATTCGAACCTCGATCTCCCCGTCCTCGGCAGTCGGGCTCAACACGACTAGCGCGTTAGCTAACTACGCCACCGAGGCGGGTGTCTGCTTATTGTTTGGGGTATAGTTTTGATTCACATGAGTTTTTAGAAATCATCACAAAACGTAGTTTTACTACACATCATTGCTTGTAGATAATAGTTTACACTTTCTTATGTAAATACCGTATTGTAACCGATACCATTTTTTGCTTCGAAATTACGATGGATCTCTACGTTTTAAGCGCCCTCAAACTAAAAAAAAGCAGGTCTTACCATTTTATTGGTTACTATGTTTGTATTTACCTGGGGCTAAGGCCGAAACAATTTGCTGGACTTCATTCCAAATTTATATTTACTGTAGATGTTATAGAGTTTAGGAGAAATCGTGATTTTAATTATATCTCTAAAATTAATGTGCAACTTAAAAAGTTACTTGTTTTTGAAAACAAGAAACTGTTCGAAAATAGTTGTAACAATTTTCTTAAAAATTGATATCTAGGTAATCTAGTGTTTTACTTTTAATAAATAACATTATATTCTTGTATTTTAAAGACAAATTAATTTAAGAGTAGTTTACTGAAAATCAGTATTTGAACATTTGGTTTATAATTATTGTAGACTTTATGAGAGAAGCAGAGTGTACAGTTGTGTCGTTCATTTATTAATTATCTTAAGACTAGTCTATTTTTCAGGCCACTAGGAGTCATAAAGTTACAAATTAAAACTACAATAAAAAACATTATATAGGCCTACCTACATACGCCATATTTTTCATAATCTCATTCATAGTAGTTCACATCTCCCGCCACCATTTATCACCGTTTGATAGGGTTTTTTAATCATTTGTGCCTTGTTTCACAAACTCTACTATAAGATGATTTTATACATGATTAGAGCTTTCAATAAAAATGTAAACCATAAAACCAAATATATATATTAAACAAGAAAAGAACAATGTTTTCGTTCTCTGAATTACATCCCTGCATTTCCTATCATATAAGTATATTGTATCCAATCATTCACCAGAAACTGAGGAGTACAACCTCATACTACCAGTAACGTCGTCCGGGTGGTCTAAAACGTTAGACTCGCGCTACACTTTATCTCCTTTGACGGGGGAGGTCAGACCTCGATTATCGTCCAGATCGAGGTTGAAATACTTTTTAAGTTCTTAGATTCCCAAACTTTTTCAAGTTTTCCAACCAAAATAATTAAGCATTCTACCCGTATTTAATAACAAAACTTACAAATAAAAGATATCACCATGTTCATTGTTTCTATCAAATTCATGACACAAGACAATTATTTAAAAAATAGAATTATGTCAGTTTTCTTCACAAAATTACATGAATTGTAGATAAAACTAATAGCTTACTGTGGGTGCTCTTTTAATTCATATTTCAAAATTCATTTTTAAAATATCGGAAAATCTCCTTTATTTATTGCTGATATTTCCACGTTTTCCCAATTTTCCAGGGTTTGTATCAACCTGTCCGATGTACTGAGAATGTTTTTCCAACTGTGATTTTCATTGTGGTTTCTTAACTCCCTCTCCATGCTAATATGTTTTCCTCCAAGTATACCTCTTCCTCATAAATTAGGTCGTTAATAAATCCTAAATTAAACTCATTAATTAAATTTAAATAAAAAGATGACGAATATATACTAAACCTTATTTTGATTAAGTTGATAAGTGAAATAAACATTCATCTCGGTTCCACTCCACTGGTTAGACCTTTCAAGAGCAGCCGAGCAAAACATGTCATCAAATATGAAAACATTTTCTTGAATAATTATTAAACTTATACATTCACTCTGTTAGCTCCTACATAGATCATGTTTTATAAGACCTAGCACTATTCACTTATAAATAATCAAGAGCAATATAATTGCTAGTAGCTCCTTTAATATCCAGATTAACTTTTTTTTTTCTGTTCCGTTCTCCTGACTACTTTCCTCAAGTCCTTGTTGTAAAATTGATTTCATAAAATTGAATGTGGTTATAAAATTTTCTTAAAAAAAGCCATCATTATTTAAAACCAACACATCTAAACTTTTTAATAACGTGATTATGTATTTGTACAAGTATTCTTAGTAAAACTGTCATCAAATATAATAATTTAAATAAATGGTACGGTGCACCGCACAGACTTTCTCTTTCATCTTAAAGATATATTTACTAAAAACCTTTGTTAAGATATTGATTTGGACCCCTCTCATATATTTAAAAAGTCATGGATGAAGGTATTTTTCTTCAATAAAATGTATGTAAATTATCCTTTAATGACTTCATTCATGGATAATCACGCGCTTTTCAGAAATAACGTAGAAGGATTGCACTATTAAAACTTATTTTTTATTTCAAAATTTAACTCCGTAGTATTTACCAAACAAGCAAGTGACGCTAGCTCCATCTACCCAATAGGAAGCTAGCCTTCAAGACACCTGTCGCGTGGACGCTTTTGATTTGTTGGTTTTGACACTGGTCACGAGAGGTCCAAGGGTTAAGGGGTATGTCATATATAAGTTGTTTGTGCGCATGAATATATAGAGTAGTCACATACATCTACAGAGTGCCGGCGACATAAACAGAGAGTAATCACATAAATCTACAGAACGTTGTAACGAAACCAGTGCCATGAGATAAATAAATCATGTGCAATATTAAAGGTTTTATTTATTTACTTAAATTATCTCACACAAACATTCTATACCGCTTTAATTAGTGCTCGATCACGGGGCAATTATCAGCTGACTAAACGGTATAACTTTAACCGGTGCCCCAATTAAACGTGGGGCATAATAATAATTCCGTATCATCATAATTGGCGCTTTATCACGGGGCTATAAATACTAATTATACCACGATAACTCCGTACCACCTTACCCTTAAGATTTGTGAAACGAAATCATATAGGTCTACATTGCTCCAGAAATACCCCACCAATGAGTATAAATGAAATAATATACACCGTTTCAGAAACATTGAAAAAAAAAATCTCTGTTTACTAAAGAGCACAACAATCAATTTCACATTTCAAAGAACTCCAAAGTTGCTTATATTTTAGAAAATATTGGTTTTATAAAAATATATTTAAAAATACAATATTTTTATTTTTAATAGTGCTACAACTTTACAATGATGGGTTATTTCATACTTCAAATAGCTTTTTTTTTTTACTAGGGTGGCACCCTTTATTTAAATTCTCTGTATTTTGTATTTTGTGACGCTCTTAGTTTGAAAAGCCGTTATATCCAGGTGCTTTGAGTTAGGGAAAATAAGGAGGAACTTAAAATTTGTGATTTAAAAAATATTGTAGGAACACAATAATAATAATAATAATAATAATAATAATAATAATATCTGGCGTAGTACTTGTGGACTTAATTATAACTTTCCCTTTATATATTTCCGCGTCACCCCTTTGAGAACCATCTAATAAATGAAAATAATAATTTGTTGGTGCCACAAAAACCAGAAACACTAGGCTTATCATCGATAAGATTTAAATTATTCATGTTATATTATTTTTATTGAAGTTTGATTGGCAGCCATGGCGACTATTTGACCCGCGGGCTTGACTCTGAATGTTATACTTGAGTGTTATTGTCCTGCCGTCATTTTAATTCGTCCTCCGATATAACACGTCATTCTCTTTACCTCCAGCAGTCATTTTCTAGAAGCGCTGGGGGGGAGGGAAGGGGGGAGCACTTGGGTTGGTGAAGAGAGGGGGAAGCTGGAGGGAGTAATTTTATGGGGTTAGTAATGAAGCGGATTTGAATTTTAATTACTTGTACTGTGAATGAGGTAGGGCGAGTAAATTGCTCATTACTGCTGTGTGAATGTGTGTGTGTGTGTGTGTGTGTCCAACTCAAATAATGCACGGACCGTCACGATGAGTCGTGTAGCCGGTACATTAACCGTTAGTTAGCATTTCAATCGAACGCTGCCTGTTTAACTTAGGGTAGAGCGGGGGTAGTTAGGGGAGGAGGGGTGGAGCAAAAGGGTAAAGACGGTAAAGAGACGGGATGGGGTGGGTGTCTGATACAAAGGTGAGGTTCATTAGAGATGCTTTCATCGTGGAAGTCTCGATTTCATTTTTTTTTAAACAGGAATATATTTTTCTATACAAGCCTTATTTAAAATAGCACTAATTACCTTTATGTAATTTAGTAGGCTTATTTATAAAATACGCTTTCCAAAAAAGAGAGGTTAATCACGGGATAATTTAACCTAGGCAAGGCACTTCTAATTAACACACTTACAAGGTTAATGAATTAATTAATACATCCAACTCTGATCCTGGAGGCCCGACGTTACATTATTCCAACACTCGCATTGGGGCTTACACAGTTTAAAGCGTTGGTCTCGCATTTTTTTAAACACCACGTCCCGTTTGGTTTACACGCTTATGTATTAATTACGCTAGTGGTTTTACGGATGAGTAAGGCTATATTTAGTGGAAGTGTACCCTCATTTACGTGTAGTAATAGTGAAAACCCATCTTAGAAAAACCATCCTCATGACTTTCGACCGGGATTCGAATCTAAGTCGCCTCGTAATCGGCGGCTTAGTTTAGCACGATAGTTATACCTTGGACCATGTGGCCACTGAAGTGGATGTCTCGTAAATTAACTCGATTACAGGTGGGAGTATTTTTTCCCACTTATATGGTTTATTTGTGGTTTTTCCCATCCTCTATCCAAGTTTGTGGGTGCATTTCCTAATATTTCCGTCATCATCCTTATTCCATGAATCAATCCGTTAAATAACCCTTGTGCCAAGACTAAAAGTTGTATCAGCTGGTTGAACATTTTTTTATTGGATGATTTCTCACCTTTTTCCAAAAAATATTTCACTAAAATTCGTTCCTATTCGGTTTTTATATAAGATGGTGGTAGTTGTCAGCGTAATTCTCCTAGGGCCTTATTAAAAGGGATTTTTGTCTTGGAAACATTGGGAACCATTGTTTCTTTTCTAAATTACTTTTAAAATTTCTATCAAAATCTTGATGGGTACATTTCAATAAATATGTTAACATTGTTACATAATAACTAATTTTCTACCATTTTTTTAGAACTAGGAGTAGTTAAAAAAGAACAAGATTTTTCTAAAAAAAAATGTTCAAAATAAGTCCAAAGCCAAGTTCAATCTTAAGCTGCTGGTAGCACAAGCAGATTATTGCCCAAAAATTTAAAATTTAAAAACTATTCATAGTGGAAGTCGCAATTTCAGAAAACTACAGTTTCTTTCGACAGCAATTTCTCGAATTATACAAAAAAGAGTTTATATGTATATATATATATATAAATGTTTTATATATATATATAAATGATGTTATATATATATAAATGATGTTATATATATATAAATGTTTTATATATATATATAAATGATGTTATATATATATATATATATATAACACATCATTTACTTCAAGGACTATGCCATCAAAGATTAAAAAAAATTGTGAGGGTGGAATCTATACGTAATTTACGCTATTATATGAATATCGCTATTAAGATGGGTCCCGGGGAGCAAAAATCTAAAAACGTCTAAACTTACTCTGGGCTGTATACTACAAACTCTGTGACTTGGACAAACAATAAATCTGCTTTCGGTGATTTTCACTTGGATGCGTCTTGTTTTCTTATGAAAAGAGATTCTTGGTATCTCTCTCTTTAGTACGAAAGTGTATACTCCTGTCAGACCCAATATCGACCTATTTTATGGCTCTAAATTGATTATTGAGGACTTTAATAGAAATGTGTTGGCCTGAAGATGTGCAACCGCTTTTAAAATCACAACAATTTTTACTGAAAGTCGAAAAGGTAAGTCCCTTTCCCCCCCACCCCCTCAACCCCTTAATCCCTCAACGTATCTCAGTAACCGCAGGAGTCATAGGTCTATGAGTCTTTCACGGTCTTTATCGAGGAACGAGAAGGCGGTGAACTGAAAATTTTGCCTAGATATGGCGCCATTTGCGCAAAGGCTCGCTAGTTTTATTTAAATTTAACCCTTTTATTTACATTGTATAGCCTTTTAACTAGAGAACTTTGGACTACAAACAACTATGCATGGTTATTTTCCCTTGCCGTACTTTACTATAAATAGCAAACATGTCACGATATTTTCAAAAATGGCCCGTGCGCTCTTAAACGGCCCGTTACCTGCTTTATCACCGGCGTTAGCACACGATCCACACCATACACGTTGTCATCATCTATTTTTGTTTGAATCTCCCCATTTATGATAGGCCCGCATGATCGTGACATGTATGCACGTCACTATATTGTTAATAATCACACAACAAATTATGCACTTGCATGTTTACACCCATTTCATTAGCGGGTTGTTATTGACACTTTCAACAAACGCTTTGGTTTGTGTTCATAATTAAAGCTACGCAACTACTTGGGCTATAAACAACAAATTGTAGATATAGTGGAATAGTCTAACTTATTGGTGTCAAGTAGAGTCATTTTGATCAAACCTTCAATAATATTTATTTTATTTGAACAGCTGACTTTTTTCCTTCGATTCTTTCTCTCTTTTAAACGTTTTACAATAAACATAATAGCATAGCCTCGCAATTTCCCTCCACGCAAATCTGGATACATTACTTCTAAATCATACCTTGTTCATCTCTATTACATTAGTGTAACTAAATGCTTACTACCCAGACGATTAGAAAGACGTGGTGTAAAAATTTAATGAAAATATTATAGTTGCCAATTCTCACCAATTCTCCGCAACATTAACGCAAGCCTTTACGATTTGGCGTTATCTTTGACTAGTTTTCAGTTTTTACAAAATAACTAAATATCAACATTTATATTTGAAAGTTTGTTTGCTGCCATAGCACCCAGTACAATTTAAGGTATTCATACTCTATTATAATGTGCGCTGCTGCGTTCATATTGGAAAATAAACAACCCTAAGAATGTTTTGGGTAATTCTGGTTAATTTTTGTACGTAGGCCCGCTGGGACAGTTTTACCTTAACGTAGAATGGAAGGAAGCGCGATTTAATGTCAGAATATTTGTTATTTTCATAATTAAAAAATCTTCTTTGCTCAAAATAAATAAACTACAGTATAACTTCGGTTAACAGAACTTTGTTTAACCGAGACGCCGTTTTGTTTTGCTAGACAGGTGTAACCGGCGGAACTAAATTTTCCCAAAATTTAATTCTGTCACAGTCCACCCATGAATGATTGAAACAAACATTTCCATGAATTCCTAATCTTAACTTGAGTTTTAACTGTCCGGCCTTTTCGCTCCTGTCTTTTAGGTTCTCTTTTGATGTCCGGGAGATCTTGGGGTAGTTTACATCAACGACAATCCAGACACGTTCTTTTATGTTGCTTATTATCGAACTCAACAAACATGTTTCATAATAAGTCACAAGCTTATTTCTACCACCACAACTCGGATTTACAAGTTATCCGAAATCGGATCTACCCCATTTATTTCTGATAACCAAGGTTCTACCGTATTTATTCAGTAAATACATTTAGTTTAATTTACTGCAAATGGTAACTTCAACAATTCTTGAATATTTGTCTAGGGCATTGCAAAATTTGGCTTGGCCATTTTATTTTTATTTAAAAAGTTAATCATCCAATTTTGAAATATGGGTTTACCCTTTCACAGTGATGAATTAACGGCCAGGGACTGGATGTTGTGCCTGTCTTAGTCTTAAGTTAGATTATAAGTCATATGAAGCTACGACAGGCCTAGCAAGCCTGTAGTGGAAAACATAATGTCTTGAATAAAACACTGACCCAGGCCACAGACGGATACAGTAATAAATATAAAGTAAAGTAAATCACCCATTGCCATTAAGCTGAAGACATTCAAGAGATGTTAAAATTAACATTTTATTTATTTTATTCAAAAAATCTTTTTGTTATATAAACTGCAACCATACCTGGCGTCCTCTTCCATCCCACCTTAAGAGCCCGTCCCACGAACGATTGGCCGGGTATCCTTGCATCAATATACAAAACGACGGAAAAAAAGGTTTATTTCATACGTATAAAATACTTTTCTCTGGAAAACCTGGAAAAATCAAGGAATTTCTAAACGTAGAATGTTTACCAGCCCTGCAAATATTAAGTTTTGACTACTAAATCTACAGGCTATATATAGTTCGATCACTACTGAGCGCGCAAGTCGTTGACATTATTTACTTTAAGCTACATCACCTTTTACTCCTGAAGGTTTCTACGCGGGAGATCAAAATCCCAGAGCCAGTCACGCGGTCCGAGACTAAATGTCCTGACCAATTGAATGCCCCAGCTAGATGTATCGACAAATTAGATGCCACAGCTAGATGTCTCGACAAATGAGATGCCACAACTAGATGTCTTGATCATTGAGATGTCGATTCTATCCGCTTCGAGTTAATTTATTTAGGCGGCTCTATACATTCTCCTATTTAAAAGAGTGAATTGACTAAACTCTTATGAATTTAATTAAACGGGATACTTGGCCAAGAATGTGATCGAGGTACAGTACATACGAGGTAACATAGAAATCATCTTGGTTATAAATATAAAATAATCTTGGTTATAAAAATGAAATCATATTGATTATAAATATGAAATCATCTTGATTATTAATATGAAATCACATTGGTTATAAAGATTAAATCATCTTGGTTTAAAAAATGAAATCATCTTGGTTATAGCTATGAATTCATCTTGATTATAAATATGAAGTCACATTCCCTAATCGTTAAACTCATCTATTTTGTTTTATCATTGACAAGCGAGGCACAAATCCTGTTTGGGCCTGGATAGGTTTTTCCTTTATGATTTCCCACTTTCCTTCCACGCAAATGTGGGTACATTTTCATTAATTTATACCTTTATTAACCTTACTACATTCATATAATTAAATGTGAAAAGTATGGACGAATAGTAAGACACAATGCACACAAAAAGTTACATTGTACACTTCTGATTCTCAAACATCCGCAAACAATAGCTCGTAATAATTGCTATAGAGACTCTCTCTCCAAATTTTTTGACAGACTGACAATGGGTGTAAATCACTACGATACGAAATGTGTGACGCGAACCATTTCACACATGCGTCACTTTGTGATTTAGACTCACGTGAATATTAATCGGGAAACATTTGAAACGTCATAAATATTTCGAGGGTTAAATTGGTGGGTGTGAAAATGTCGAATTCCTGTTTCCCTCCCCTCTCCCCTGTCCCTCCTCCCTCTTTCCCGAGCCCCAATTCAGCCAGTGTTCTGCCTCTACTGCCCCCTCACCCCTCCTCCTTGTCATTTAACACTGACAACTGGCAACTTTGTGGGGAGGCTTGTAAATTCCGTTTGCATATTCAGTAGAGGAAGTGCATTTTTATAAATAACTTTCCGTTCCGTGGATATCGTAGAGCTTAGTGGGTGGCTATGCGTGTGTCAGGACAGATGTAACCGTTTGAACAGCTCGTAGAGCTTAATGGCTATGCGTGGGTCAGGACAGATGTAACCGTTTGAACAGCCCGTAGAGCTTAATGGCTATGCTGGTGTTAGGACAGATGTAACCGTTTGAACAGCCCGTAGAGCTTAATGGCTATGCTGGTGTCAGGACAGATGTAACCGTTTGAACAGCCCGTAGAGCTTAATGGCTATGCTTGTGTCGGGACAGATGTAACCGTTTGAACAGCTCTTAGAGCCAGTCATACGTGGAGAGATTTGACTCAAAACTGATTATCTAATTTAAAAAAAATTAGCACCTGTTTGTTAGGGTTATATACATGTACTAATTACACTAATGGTTTTATGGATGAGGAAGGCTATTTTTAAAGAAAGTTTACCCACATTTTTGTTGAGGGAGGGTGGAAAATGGGGGAAAAAATGGGAAAAACCACCCTCAGTAAACCTGACCTAACCTCGATCAAGTCATCGGCGATCTAATCTACTATGAGAGTAGCACCTTAGGCCATGTATCCACTGAAGTGGGTTTCTCAAATTGTTCACCCTTGTTGTTCGCACTGAACACTGAAACCCTTTGTATTAGTAATATTGGCACAACATCTCAGTTGGTGGTGCGTCTTCCTTACTAATCTAGGTGTGCAGGGTTTGATTCCCGATGAGATCGACACATTTATTGTCTTTTCCGCTTTCATAATGATGAAAAAAGGTCTTAAGGTGGTGTTTTGTTAGTTTGTAAGTCGTGAGCTAGTATTAGTAACGATTGGTTGAGAATTTTAACGTTAAATATTTTTTTCTTAAAGGAATCTATTCAAAAGCGAAATAGATAGATGCAAGTTGAACTAAAAAGTCTTACCTTCATCGGTGGACTCGCGGACTAAATGTTAGACTCGTCTAGTCAGGTTGGCCTACGATCGGGAGATTGGAGATCAAATCTTAGCTGGGTGTGTATAGGTTTATTTTCCTAAATGGTTTCCCACTTTCCTTTCTTGCCATTTTGGGTAAATTTCCTCTGGTTTATACACCCCTCGTCCTTAACCTGTTAACTTAAACATGCGGGTAGCTCTGACGGCTCGAAATACGAAAGAGTTTGAGGTGGGGGTGGGGGTACTTTTGCTTGTAATGGGGAGTAGAATGTGCGAAGCACAGACAGTAAAGGGATTCCCTTGCGTGGTCTTCTTTAAGTAGAGGCTGAGACGGTTTGCAGAAGTGCACATATCCCTAATTAATTAATTAATTAATATATATATATAGTTATTTGAAAATATACCTAGCGTCAAAATGTAAGTGAGAAGTATCTAACGGTCACAATAGGATTAAAAACCTTGCATTTCTCGTTATATAGTGTTTTTTTTACGCTGACGCCATGGAGTTTTGTTAATATAGAAAACCAAAGGTGGAATTGGTTCATTTTCACCCGCTTCAGTGGCCGAAGGGTCTAAAAGGCGTAATTCTCGTGTTAGACTGGCCTGCTGATGACGGGGAGATTGGGGTTCGTATCTCAGTCGGGTCTACAGAGGTTTTTTCCCCTAAGTGGGTTTTAACTCTCCTTCCACGCAAATTCGGGTAGTTGTCCTCAAACATTCTTTTTTTCTCATCCCTACCTCATTATAAGCGTATAATCTGAACAGGTAGTCGAACTAGTTGATTTAAAAAAAAAAGGTTCATTTTCAAGTAGGTCACGTGATATTTCACAGCTCTGAGATCAGGGTTAACGTTGACGGCCTTCTTCAAACAAATATTGTAATTTCTTAATGAGGCCATAACAAAAGATTAGGAAATAATATAAGATTGTTTTGATGGCTTTGAAGCTTCAGAACTGCCATTCTAAAAAAAAATTACTGCAAGGTACACCTAATTTCATAGCTGAGGGAACTGCAGGTCTTATGGAGAAAAGATTTATCTTCGCTCTCTCTCTGGTACAAGTTGCCAAATCTTCTAGCTTTCGGTTGTTGGAATGTGAGGGGGGAGGGTTTACTTGGAAATCCCTCATTGTAAACAATGCGGCATGGGGTGGTTGGGGGGTTCAATTGACAGGTAAAAGCATTTCCTATCGGTATACAGCCTTTTCTAGAAACATTACCTATTTCCACAATCGTAATTTTTTCAAGATTGAAGTTTATTAACGTTTCTCTATTCCCTCCGTAATTATGCTTAAAATATTTTATGTATAAAGCTTTTTTTCCTCATAATTAATATACAAACAAATATATTACAACATGCATTTTATAAACATTATATAAACTATAGTTCCACAACCTTACTGTAAAAATACAAAACACGCAACCAACACATACAGATACACACCAAATCTTAACGTGATCAATAACACATATTATTATACACAGAGTACTTATAAAATATGAGTGTTTATTTAGTCAATGTTTTTGAGCTAGCTATTAGGAACACGATAAACAGACTGCTGTAACTTTACGACTGTGCTGGAGGAAGAAGCACCAATTAGTGGCAACAACGACAGCCCAGCATTGCCAAATTTGATATACATTCGAAGGAAGACTCATCACGGAAAACAAAAGAATGACAACGCTGTTGCTCAATAGTAAGCATGCAGTTCCCTCAGCAATGAAATTAGGTGTAGGATATTTCCTCTCAAGTAGGTGGTGACCTTAAAATGAATATCCTCCCGACGGGAGTGGGGAACCCGGATCCACGGGCTCTCGGGAAGCTCCGCTTGGACGAGCTCCGTGCGCTCGGATGACGTCAAGTTTTATTTTTAAAGGAGGGGTTGAATTTCACGTGCAAGTAAATTGCTGGGTGGTAAGGTCTTCTTGCTCGTTGTCATCGTGACGGAATTCTTCGTTCCTCTCCCTTAGCAGAACTCCCACGACGCAAGGACCGCGAGGATCGACCTGCCTCACGTCGGGGGACATGCAATTATCCGCAGCGGCGTACCAACGTGCTCTTAGAAAATGTCAAAGCTCGTTCCGGTGGGCACGAGGGCGAAGGCGTCAACCGCGTTTGTTCTGGTTTGCCGCTGACGGAGAGCTCGGGATTCGAATCCCGGTTAGGGTGTACTGACGGTGTTTTTTTCCTAAATGGTTTTCCATTCTTATCTCTGTTTTTCTATGTGACTTTTCACAAATGTGGATACATTTCTTCTAATATATACCTGCAACAACCCTACCTCATCAGTGTGAATATATGGGTAGCCCGGATGGGTATTAAGGCTATGTGCACACAAAATAAGTTGAAACCGTTCACAATATCTTATGAAACTTTTTGATGACATCCGAAAAAGTTTCAAAATTATGGAAAATCCACTATTATTAAAAGCAATTTTTGTTTTTACTAATATTGAAGGCTGATTGTCAGCGTGCCAAATCTAGGTTAGGAACCTATCTATGTGGCAAAGGTGTTCTTCATTAATTTCCCTGAATGTGTTGTATTTTGGAGTTAGAATCAGTGTCAAATCGTCCACAAGCCTTCCTCTCCTGCCATCCGGCCCACGTGGCAGAGTACAAACTTGGGGGAGCTTAACTCTACAAGTCCACCTAATATTTGATAGTTATTGTACTTAAATAAAATGTTTGCACTACGTCTTACTACCCGTCCGGAGTATTCACATTTTAATCACACAATGGGTATACTTATTGAGGAAATGTACCCGCATTTGATTGGAAGGAGGGGGGAATGACTTATGTTTTAAACTCTGTACACCCGGTGAGGTTTGGACCATGACCTCCCCGTCACCATAAAACAAGACCAGCCGAGATTGACGCCTAGTCTCGATCCTGGTGTTAAAAAATTAAGCTGTATGTGATTATAAAGAGTTATATTTAGAAAATTAATGCAAAACCTTATGACAAAATCTTAATTTATAAGTGTCATACATCAGCAGGTACCAACTAACCTACGTCCTTAGGTAGGTGGCTATGGACATTTCTCAGGGGGTTCGTGGTACTCAGATGTTTGTGAAGGGGGTTCGCGAGTAGAGAAAGTTTGGGAACTACTTTTGTACACCAAGTAACCCACAAAGGTTTAAAATACTGTATATGTAACGAGCAGCTCGTCATTTTAACATAACTTTTTCTTATAGGTGGCCTGGCGGTCTAGGAGCAGGGTGTTGGACTTCTGTGCTGGGGGTCCGGGGTTCAATCCTCGGTCCCGGCACAGATATATATCTGATTGCCAAACCATTCCTTCCACTCTGACAGGACGTGTATAGTCACAACTTGTGAATATTTGGAATGCCAGGCCTCCACCGTGGCTCGGATTCCACGTTAAACTGTAGGTCCTCCATTTCATCTCACAATCACCCTACCACTACACATTAGCTTAATTGCGTATAACCCAAACGGATAGTAATACGTGGTAATAATAATAATAATAATAATAATAATAATAATAATAATAATAATAACCTATTTAAAATCGGTGTTCAAATATTGCAATTTTCATGAAAGATAATCAAGAATGGTTTAAAATATTATATATAGACAATTAAACTAAACATCACCACGAAAGCAATATTTAATTTATTTTAATAAAATGATAATAATTTACGATACAATCTTAGAAAATATAAACTTATTCACTTCTATGGTACTATTTCCCTTGTTTTCATGCAGTGGTCAGAATTTTATTGATGGATTGACATGTGTGCCGCCGTATGGCGCGTAATAGGACGTTCTATCCCCAGGCACACACGCACGCACACACACACACACACACACACACACACACACACACACACACACACACACTAGCTATTGTGCCCGGCTTTGCCCGGTTGTAGTTTGGAATGACATCGTTTTGCTCATTATAAATAGTGATAGTAAAGCCGTATAGATTTAACACTTTCGTGCAGGTCGGGTGTTCCGGAAATGAATTTTACTTCTGCCCGATTATGTTATTATTATAAAATAGAAGGTGTGCTCCACATAATAAAAGTGGAAAAATTGGTCAAAGACAGGTAGCCTATGGGGTAATGGATACACACTTGTAATTATACTTGTAATCACACATTCGTCATTATTTGAGAACTTAATTATATACCACATTTGCGGTTATCCCATCTTCGGCCGCTAGGATTAACCAGCTAATTGAAAGGGCCACATTGAAAATAATTGAAGATATTTACTATATAAAATAATAAGACTTACATTTTTTTTTCCTGGGAGTTTTTGGAGTTTCAATCAAAAATTAATTATATCATAAATTGCTTGCTTTCCCTGCTGTTCTCGTTTACCTCGCAAACACGTGTTGATGTTCTTATTATTTTATTTCATTTTTACCACACAAAAAATTGTATTTCTCTCTGTGAATATTATAATGAGGATTAATGTTGTATTTTTTGCAAATCCTGATTGCTTACTTTGTTGAAAACACATGGCCCTTTTGTTAAATTTTACGTAGTATTCGCTAGGTTTCTCGTAAAGGAAGGAAGGTGAAGTCACCATTGCAAGTTTCTAGTCTCTCTCTTTAGCTTTCCTTCTCACTCTACTTCCTCTCTCTCTTACCTACATACATAATAGAGTAGCACTCGTCTCGTCACATTCTCAAATGGATTATTTCCACGAAGTTTGTAAAAAGAAGAACTGGTCAGCTTGGTTTGTTGTTTTATCATAATGTCCGCAGTAATGTATTGGGTGTGCCACATGTGGCCCGCGGACCACCAGTTCTACATTCCAGCTGTACACTCTCGAGTCAAAGTGCTTGCTCTTAACCAAACCAAACAAACCCCTAACCAGCACAAGTGGTCCGCACTAGCACTCAAAGACAGCGAACAGGTCCACCTACAATCATCGGAAGCCCGAACGTTGTCCTCGTTTAGATAATATAACTGTCGGGACAGGAGTGGAGTGGGGGCAGAACACACGTGTGGCCAACCAGACATACCATATGGTCCTCCCTTGAACAAAAACAACCACAAAGCACGCGCCCATTCTTGTCCGCCGCTCAATATTACCTCCAGCTCACAACCAACCACAACCACACTTAACATAAACGGCACATAACATCACCCATACTTCCCCCCCTATCCCTAGTAAGAAAAATAACCACACGCATTCCTTTACGATAACACACAGGGTGATTGTGAACACCGGTAAACAAGGTGCATGTCGGCTAGCTCCCTGAATGATCTCTGTTCCGCTCTTGTATGGCACGGACCTGTTGCCTGTGTGATGAGGCATACTAGCAGTAATCATGTGACCTTTGGTTGAATGAGGCACGAAGTTTCGATAGTGCCAATACCACCGTATAGCTGTGGCACCTCGACTCCAGACAACATTTCAAATGTTTGAAGTTACAAAGAGTCTTACGGGGACA
Source organism: Timema genevievae (assembly GCA_902155825.1). Lineage (NCBI taxonomy): Eukaryota > Metazoa > Arthropoda > Insecta > Phasmatodea > Timematidae > Timema > Timema genevievae. The sequence continues at coordinate 16,846 of CABFWO010005091.1, forward strand.
TCGACGACCATGAGTTTCTTATATCAATACTTCTATTTCATTTTGGCACGCTCATTCAAAGTCACCCAGTATTTACTTTACATGAGCCGAGGGTGGAGGGCCCGAGAAGAACCCATTTTAAATTCAAGGGTAGGGCTCACCTGACTCAGATTTTTTCTTTCTCTTTTCTACCTTATGTTCGGTGAGTATTTGCGTTGTTATATTTAATAACGACCGACCCCATTGTGGTGCGCGCGCATTGTTGTTATATTGCTGATGGAAGCGATGTTCTAAACTCAAGACACGCTCACGAATGTTGGGTTCCTTTGATAGATCTATAAAAAAATATTAGAAAAAAAAAATTAATATAAACTAATCGTTGCGCATATTGTTTGTTTTAAAAGTGTTAAACTTGTTTAACACGTAATAAGCCGCTTCAGTGGCTACATAAGTTATTTTAAGCCCTAAAGCGTCATTATTAAAATATACTAGATTTACGAGATGGGGAGATTGAGGTTTGATTCTGGTCGAGTATACTAAAGTGTTTTTTCCTTAATGGTTTTCCACTATCCATTAATGTGAATAAGGGTACATTTCCTCTAAATTCCACTTTCCTCATCCCTAACACATTAGTATAATTAGTACATATGCGATAGCCTGAACAGGTAAAAAACACGGTACTAAAAACAAAAGCTACCCACCATCGGTAAAACAGAAATTGCTCTTGGTCGCCTTCGCATTCCAGTCGGGTCCACAAATTATTTTAACTTTGTTTTGAGTCCGCTTCGATGGCCACATGGTTCAGCGCGTCACTCTCATAGTAGAATAGATTGAAAATGACGGGGAGGTTGAGGTTCGAATCTCAATCGGGTGTACTGTGGGTGGTTCTTCCAAAATTGTTTTACACTCTCCCTCCACGCCAATGAGGGTACACTTCCCCTAAGATAGCCTTCCTAATTCATAAGACCATTAGTGTAATTAGTGCATAAGTGTAATATAGCCTGAACGTGTAGTAAGACGCGGATATAAAAAAAATTGTAATTTTCATTCCATCTCCACGCTAATGCGGGTGTAGTTTTTCAAATTCTACCTTTCAACTCTAGACCCCATTAGTGTAGCGACTAGCCCCAAAGGTTATTAAGACGCCTTGAAAAAATCAACCATTGCTGGGTGGTTTTATCCTCCTTGTTTTATCTTAACGACGCCTATGGTCTAGGGATTTATGAAAGTTAAAATTTTGGGAAATTTACCTTCATTTGCGAGAAGGAAAAGTGAGAAAACATTTATAAAAAACCTCTCTCATTATACCCAGATAGGACTCGAACCTTGATCTCCCCCGTCTGTGGCAAACTACACTAAATCAATTTTACGCTTAGACCGCATGCCCATCGAGGTGGGTGGCTCAGCAATTCAATTAAAATTAAAATAAAGTCGAAACTACCCCCCTCCACTACATATTTGTAGCTTATTTTTCTAGTTTTATACCTCTTACCGATTAATGTCGTTTTCCTTCTAGGGGATTACTAATAAATAGCTGTCTTTCTTTAGTGTTTTCGCCCTTCCTTTTTCTTATTGTATGTTTTTTTTAGGGATATCACTTTATTCCCAGCAATTTTCCTGTGTTGGGTGCTTGTTTCAAAAGTAGAATCAAAAAAGAATTGGGCCAAAATGCAATGTACACACTTACTCAGCTACTTTTAAGTATCAGAAACAACTTAAGCTTGCTTGACTAATTATTATTACTAGGTTTATGACTTATCTACAAATAATTTACACTAATTGGTGATTTTATGGACACTATGACCGGGTTTCCTATACAGGAAAAATTGCCTAGTTCTTTATAAAATGGGACTTAGGCTTATCTTTGTTGGTGCTTTTACACATACTGCAATCCTTATGTCTTAAACGGAGTGATCACCGTTGCTGCTTATTATAAAACCAACGAACATAAAAATCAGAAATTTGGTATGATAACTTGAGGGATACCTGCATAAATGCACCTCAAGCGTTTATTTTTACTTTTATATACTTTTCCCTGGCCATTGTAGTTAAGAAATTGGGGGAAAAGACTACATTTTTACTACATATATTTTAATAACATATGTATTGCAATTCAACAACTGGCCACCAAACAAATACTGAGTAAATGAAAACATGGTTGCCTTAAAATAGTATTGCAATTATATAATTTAGATATTAATATTTGGTTAGTCTTTCATTTGCAATTATATTATTTAAATATTAACATTTTGTCATACCTCCCTTTGCTTTAATAAACAAACGGCCCACTTCAGTGGCCGAGTGATCTATGGCAGTGGTTCTCAATAGGCGGCTCACGAAAGATGTCAGTCTGGCCCTCGGTAAATAATTAAACTGAACAAATATATATGACTGATTATCTAAATTGTAAGAAATTTGCCATTATAATTTGGACTATGTTTGGGTCTACCTACAAATGTGAATCAAGCTTCTCTGACATGAGCAATATAAAAAATTGTTACAGGAACCAATTAGCAGATGTTCATTTTGAAAACGCCCGGATTAGCAACAATATCCTATACTCCAGATTTTAAACAAATTGTTGAAGGAAATCGCCCTCATTTTTCTCATTAGTTTCTTGATAACTAAAGTAAAGTTTGTTTTATAATTTATATTTTATAAATCCTAAAATAAAAATAGTGTTCATAATATTATGAGGTACTTAGTTTTCATTATGATTACATTATGTAAATCTTTCAAATTAAGTTTTCACACCCTTTGGCCCGGTCCATGAAAAAATTATATAACTGCAGCCCGCGCTGATAAGTAATTGAGAACTACTGGTATAAGGTGTCCACTCTCTTAGACTGGTCTGCTCATGACGGGGAGTTCGAGGTTACAATCATTGTTGGATCTACTAAGGGTGGTTTTTCCTAAAACAGTTTTCCAATCTCCTTCAATGCAAATGCGGGTAGACTACCTCTAAAATTCTTCCTTCTTCATCCCTACACCATTAGAGTAATTATCATATATGCCTGTAACCAGAACAGGTAAGATATGGTGATAAAAAAATTTAACCAAATTAATTCTGTGAGGCATACTTTCAATGCATTTCATAACAGTCTCGTCTAAAATATGTTGGTTTGGTTACAATTGGATATTATTCTCTATACTAGCTCTTATCTTTACTAGTGATTTTTCCCTTGGAAATTCATCGTTTAAAATAGTTCCAATACATTTTTTATCGTGTTCAAATTTGGAGAGTTTCTTGGCCACCCTAGTTTAAAGAATATAATTATTGCAATACTATTTTAAGGCAACAATTTTTTTTAATTACTTAATATTTGTTTAATTTGAAATTGTTGAATTGTAATGCTTATGTTATTCAAATATATAATAAATATGAGAAAATGTAGTCTTCTCCCCATTTTATGAGGAGTGGGCTAATAAATTGGCCATTTAATGTATATTGTGACCTTGACGTCTTAGACTGCGAAGCTGCTAGAGTGGAAAACTAAGATTTGTAAGGGGGAAAAAAGAGAGTGCATTTTGATGTTCAAATCACAACTTTATCAGTATTCGGGTCACGCATAACGTGCTCTATCGTTAGATCGTGAGACAAATAATGCTTGTTTTATGGTCACAAAACTTTCCCTCTATATCGTATATACAAGAAAGTAAACAGCTGATAAGCCTTTATTAATACTTTTCAAGTGAGAATTCATAGATCCGCTTAGTTTTTTTTGGTCAAAGTCCTTTTTTTCCCCTACAAAACCCAGCTAAACTCCGTTTTCAAACTCACATTATTAAATTTGGGTGGATATAATACATTTAGTTTTTTTAGTAGCTTTATCGAAGATTTTCCATATTACGTGAACTCGTATATTTAAATATAACCTGTCTTTACGGTGAACTTCATACAGAAAACAAACGGAAAGAAATAGAAAAAAAGGGGGTTAGGGGGCTACTCGTGTTTCGAAAGAAGAAAAAAGAAATAGAAAGGGTTATGGTATGTGTATGTGTGTATGTAAGAGCTTGAAAAGGGTTTGGGAGGATAAGGGGGGGTTTTGGAAGGTGGTTTCGGGTCGTGTTTAAAGTAGAATTTACGATTTCCCGCGGCTGTGGTTCAAGCGTTCCCTGTGCAAAGGGCTGGCGCGGAATATAGGGAGATGGCCGGGGGAGAGGGGGGAAGGAAAAGGGTGCTGTAGCTCTTCGTTAAGTGAAGCCAAGAAGACTAATTTAAAAAGACAGATGCGGGACCGAGATCGTTGCAGCAATCCTTTTACCATTCAGCATCAACGTATTTATTTATCTTCCTGGCTGCCTTTAGTATGTTTACTCTGGGTTATTTAGCGGCTCGCGTGTTGTGCCGGGTAACATACAGTCGGATCCAGACAGGAAGACACTTTTTGAACAGTAAATAAAAATTAAGAAAATTCTTATGTATTTGTACTTAAAGTATTGTGAACGGTAGACGTTACTTTTGGTAAATAATATCGATACCTATAAAATAATACTGGTAATATATAATAATATAATAATTGTTGATCTCAACAAAATTTATTAGTTGATAAAGGTTTATTCCTACCATGATCGTTATCTTATGGAAGGCTGTTTCAATTTTGGAGCAGGAATAATTATTGTTCATGGATTGCTCATACTGAACTTTATTTTTTCCTTTTTGTTTTTCTTCTCTTCATTTCTCTACTGGTCCAAGCGATCTTAATTAATTATATTGATGGGCTAATAATGAAGAAGGTAGAATTTAGGAAAAATATACTTGCATTTGTTTGGAGAGAGAGAAATGGAGATATACCATTCAGAAAAAAACCTCATTACACCCGGTTAGGATTCGAACCCTGAATTCCCCATCACCAGCAAACTAAATAAGATTAACCGACGTTTAGTCCGCTAGTCCACTGATGCGGGTTAGAACATATTTTAACACCTAAATAATAGGGTTAGGGCGTATAATAATGAAGTTCCGTACAACTCTTTTAAAAATTAGACGTATAGCTTTGAACTAAAAACTTCGGGTTTTTAGCACACTGTTAGAGCGCTTGACTCTCGACTGGAAAGTCAATGCTTCATAAACGTCCAAGTGCATTAGAAAGTTTTATTTACTCCTACTAAAGACTTTATAGCTTATTTTAGGGTAAATTTTCTAAAAATAAATGTTATTCTCATTTTGCATCCTTGAGAACTTAGTAGTTGGTCACTCATTCTAAGCCGTCAGGCTTACCATATACTAGATGACTGGTGATGGAAAGGTTGAGGTTTGAATATATACCAGGTAGACTAGAGGTTGAGAGCGAGGGAGGTGGGGAGATCATATAGTATATCACTACCCTCTTTGCACTAATGGGTGTCTTTCTTCTAATTTACTCTCACAATTACCTACTCCTTTATATAAATCATACGACTTTCATATTGCATCCACTAATTAATACATACTAATAATACGCACGACAGCCAGTTCCGGATGTCAATTCATTACCATTTATACATATAGTTTTACTGTCTCGCTATCTTACAGGTAGAGAAAGTATTGTGATCGTCAAAAAAATCGAACTCGAGATTTTGATGAATCTTGACGTTTTAAGACTCCCTGAATCCGAAAAAGTTATTTTTGAATTTCCGTCTGTCTGTCTGTACCTCTGACTAGAGCCTAAACTATTTTACCGATCGGGCTAAAACTTGTTATTTAGGGTTTTCATAGGGTTGCCCTGAGGGTTTTTTGGAATTGGATATCTACCCCTAAAATTAAGGGTAGTTTACTGAAGGGCAAAAAAGAGAAAAAGTTGATTTTCTCAAAATCGGCTTTAACGATTTTGATTAAATTTAGTTTCTAAGCATCTATAAATATTCCAAACAAAATGGCTACTATCAATATTTCGGCAAAATTACTTTAAGGGCTCCGGTTTGATGCGTAAATTATGATTTTTGATCAAATCTCTGAAAATATTTGAGATATGAAATTACTTATCATCACAGATATGTAGATCTATTTATAATATAAATATTTTATTCGAAAAATAATTTTATAAAACAAATAACTTTCAAGCTATACGCAAATATATATATATAAACTTTTCGAACACCAAAGGTAAAGTATTGCGACCGTATAAAAAAAATCTAACCTGAAATGTTGATGGATGTTGACGTCTCATCACCCCCCGAACCCTTAAAAATGGTCTTTGCAATGCCGTCTGTCTGTGTGTCTGTTAAAACTTAAAATTAAGAGTAGTTTTATTAAGGGCGAAAAAGGGAAAAATCGATTTTATTAAAATCGGCTGTAACGATTTTGATTAAAATTCGTATCTAGGCGTTGATTAAGATTATAAATAAACTGGCTACTTTGATTTTCCCATGAAAATTACTTTTAGGGTACTTTACAGAAGCGGAAATTTCCGTATCTCTGCAACTATTTGATATACTAATTAACTTATAATGGCAAAATTGTAGTACTATTAAAAATAAAAAACTTTTATGCGAAATACATTTTTATAAAACCAACAGTTTCTGAGATATTGGCAAATAATATTAATACAATTTTGTGAGCTTTAGTTGTAAAGATATACTACTTAAGTTTCAACGCAATAATTCTCCAATGCAGTAGAGTAATTAAATATAAGTCTCTCAAAAAGTTTATGTTATTTTTCCTTAAACGTCTTAGGAGAAATGTTTGTACAACAATGGTCTATCTCCATTTTAGACTCAATAGAAAATATTTACATTTTTTATTGGTCAAGATTTATAAATGAGGAATTTAATATCAATGCGCTGACCTGAAGATGTGCAACACCTAATAAAATGTCGATCGGAAGTCAAAATTTTAATACGAAGTGTTGACCCTTGTGGACCCAATATTAATCTTTTTTATTGGTCCAAACATACAAATGAGGACATTAATTCTTTAAAAATAAAAATATAAAATTTAAAACCGGGACTCAAAAAATGTTTTACATAAGTAAAGTGCAATTTATGCTTGGTTTACTAGTGTATACTATTTAGTTTCACATATATTACAAGTTATGAGTAAATATCTCAATTTTTAAACAATATATTGAGAAAGTCCGTGCGGAGTTTCGTACAATTTTTTTTCTGTCATATTGGGAATCAAAATTGAAACCTTGAACTTAGTGGTCAGTGGTGCCACCGACTAAGTTAAACTAATCGACATTAATATCGAAAACACAGTTCACTATGGATTTAATGGATTCGGCTGTAGTGGATATTTGGCTCTAAGGAACCTAATTAATTTGTTACATGCCACCCACAATTCATTAACTGTGAATTATTTTTTTAAATGGCCCTCAACTTCAGTTTGGGTGAACCTGAAAACGGAAACTTTCAAGAAAAAATCTAATTCTAACATAAAATTTAATAGAAAGCCAACTTTATTTTTACTAAACTTAGCCGTTTAAGAAACCGGAACCGGTTTCTTCCCAGAGTTAATTTTTTTATCAGCAAATTGAGTGACTGGAAGTATGGAATGGGAAGGGGATGAAAGGTTGAGTGCAGACATACACTTCGCCTCAAAAGAGTGACTGGAAGTATGGAATGGGAAGGAGACGAAAGGTTGAGTGCAGACATACACTTCGCCTCAAAAGAGTGACTGGAAGTATGGAATGGGAAGGGGATGAAAGGCTGAGTGCAGACATACACTTCGCCTCAAAAAGAGTGACTGGAAGTATGGAATGGGAAAGGGATGAAAGGCTGAGTGCAGACATAAACTTCGCCTCAAAAGAGTGACTGGAAGTATGGAATGGGAAGGGGATGAAAGGCTGAGTGCAGACATAAACTTCGCCTCAAAAGAGTGACTGGAAGTATGGAATGGGAAGGGGATGAAAGGTTGAGTGCAGACATAAACTTCGCCTCAAAAGAGTGACTGGAAGTATGGAATGGGAAGGGGACGAACGGTTGAGTGTAGACATACACTTCGCCTCAAAAGAGTGACTGGAAGTATGGAATGGGAAGGGGATGAAAGGCTGAGTGCAGACATACACTTCGCCTCAACTCTCCGGGTTAAAGTTTTCATACGCGGCTGTAGTAAGAAAAGACCGGCTTCTTCGCTGTAGCAATATGACACAGTGACGCGGGCAATCGCAATCCAAGCCTAGGAACGAAAGCAGGACGTACCATTCAACGTTCTGAACGGTATATGACAAGGCGTGGAGGAGTGTGCCGACTGCCACTATACATAACTTCATTTATACCGCTGGCTTGGCTATTGGATGTGTAGCGTTCAGAGAACTGCTACAAAACGCCAATTACAATTTAGTTGAGATTCAAGATCACTGTGAAGTGTGAAGCTATAAATAATTAAAACCCATCATCGAAGCAATCTTCGAGGCTGTGAAAGGTGGTTCTAGCGTGGAAACAAAGGAAGGGGAAGATGACTAAGACGAGAATGAAGAAAGTGAAAGAGACGTTGGAGGGTGCTAGGACTGTTCCAACGTGTTTGAATGTGTGGAAATAAATGTGACGACACAATCGCACTCACTTTGTCATATTGTGTATTATAGCTTTGAAGAACATTTTTGAGAATTGGTTTTCAGTAAACTACCATTGAATAAGTTTTACTAATAAAACAAAAAACATTATCTTGTTAGTCACAATAAAAACTCTTTATTTATAAACTTTAAGCGAAATTGTTCAAATTTTTTTAACAAATTTCAAATTTTCAAAAATAAGTTATTTGTAAACCACCGTACAGTTATTTAAAGTTTGTAAAAATAAGAAAGTATTCTTATTTATCATGAAAAGGTACTTCCAGATAGCCATTTTTAACTTATATTTAAGGTCAATTTCGAGAAATTTCACGTTTTCTATAGTTTCTTGTAAGTAACCTACCCCTAAATTAATTTATTTTAGAAAAATAAAGACACATTATTCAATATAATATAATAGTCCCCCAATATCGATTTGAACAAAACCGGTATACACTATTTCAAAAATATTCAAAATTTACAAAAATCGGTCTTCACCAAACTACTATCCCAAAATCAAAGTATATAGTGCTATTTGGGAGATCAACCGCTTCCTAGATAGCCATTAAAAAACATATATTTAAGATTTAAAAAATATATATTTTTATAAACTACTCTTAAACGAGTTTTTAATTTTAAAAAACAACTATACAGTAAAAATTTTCATGACATAAACTTCTATTACACCCATTTAAAACCATATCTTTAAGGCGATTATAAAATATTTCAAGTTTTTTAAAAATAATTTCTCAGAAACCTATCCAAATATGAGTTTTTACTCCATTAATAATTACAAAGTGCTATTTGCCATGTAAATCACTCCCAAGATACACATTTGGAACCAAATCGTAAGGGCCATTTTAAAAATATTTCAAGTTTAAAAAAAATAAGTCATCAGTAAACTACCAATAAATGAGTTTTTACCTTCACGCCCCAAAAAGTAGAAAGTGCTATTAGTCATGTAAAACACTACACACTCCCAAGTTACCCACTTGAAACTAAATTGTTATAGCCATTTGTTAAATATTTAATGTTTTTGAAAATTCAGTAAACTACCCATAAATGAGTTTTCGCCCTAAAAACAATGTATACAATGTTATTTGTCATATCACACAATCTCAAGATATAGGCCTACATTTGGAACAAAATCGCTAGAGCTATTTTCGTAATATTTTACATTTTCCAAAGTTTCCATCAGTAAAGAAACCTTCAACGAATTTTTGCCAAAAAACCAATTATACAGTGATTGCTATTTGTCATGTCAAACAAATCCTAGATATGCATTTTAAACAAAATAATTAAATCCATTTTCGAAAAATGTGGAATTCAAAAAAATCATTCATCAGTAAACTACTCTTGATTGAAGGGCTAGGGTAATAAAAATAATAGTTTTTGTATAGTTCCATACAATCTAATTATCAAGTTTGAACATAATCTATCGTATGGCCATCGTATGACCACCGTATGACATAGTATCCGTTGAATTCATTATGGTGTTGTAGACAACCTGCACTCCACTAATTTTCCGTTTTGACTTCGATGTTTTAAGTTGATGATGTTTCAAGCGAACATATTTTGTCATTCCTACCAGATTCTTTGCTTTTGTGACTAGCCCTGACAGTTCAGAAGAGAGGGGAAAAAACCCCTTTCCAATGCATTTTTCATTTGGACAATATTTTACTACACTCCCTAATTTTTTCATTGTTTTATTTTTGTGTTCCAGAGCCTCTTCAGTATCCAGAGCACAAAATGGTATCGTACTCTTGTTAATCATCCACTTCTATTCCCTTTCATGAATTGTTCCCGCGGATCAGGATTCGTGTTTTTTAGCTGTTTTATTTCAGCTATATGCCATACAATCATACTTGCATAGTTTCTTAAATCAAGAGCAAAAAAAGTATTTTACAAAATCTTGCAATGCAGCTAGAGCTCTCATTTACCAGTTCTGACAGATCTTAGATAAAGCAGCATATTCTCAACCTTTTTCGAGTATTTGTCAGGCAACTTGGAGGGTGATTATTCTAACTAAAAAAGTTTTTTAATCTGATGATGCAACTTTGGAGTACTAGTTTTTGGGTAAAATCGCGTAGCTTTGGGGGAGGGGGGGGGGGGCTAGTTACCAATACCAACTGGGCAAGTCAGCAAAAACTTTAAAAAGGCAAAATTGAGGGAAATATTACAAACGTTGATGCATTGCGGGGCTACCCCGGGAAACGCTTTTTTGTTTTGTTTTAAACAGACAGAATAAATAAATATTATTTTATTTTATTTATTTCAATCCCGTTTTTAATATATTTTTTAAATTAACAAAAAATATAAAATTGCAATTCAAGCTGCACATGTTTGTGCACAGCGACTGCTAATTTTAAAATTTCATTTTCTGCCTTCGGTAGATACCGCGCACTGCTCAGACAAACTCTTCATTTTATTAACCTAATATAAGATAAAGTTTACAAAAACAAAGAAAACATTAATAAAGTACTACTTTTAAAAGCCATACGTCAATATTACAATAGAAAATAAATCTCTAGGAGTTTTAGCTCTTTCATTCTTTCCCTTCTAATTGTTCGTGATGCCTGTAACGAATAATAAATCAACTATTGATACACGAAACGAAATTAAATGGCAGAAAACTATGAAAAATGGGTCGTGGTAGGGTGGCATACATAGTCAACTTGTCCCATCTTGAGTGCACCTACTGGCTCCAACACTTGTTTCATCACAATAAGACCGACATAACCTTCCAAACTCAAACACTCAAAACTAAACAGATATAGAGTGTTACAGTAAAACATGCAACATGAAAAACTGTATTCGTTGAATCATAATCACTACAAATAAATGTCGTGCAACGACAAAGAGGCGATAAATTTATACGTTTCATCAAAAGACAATGGTCAATTTCCCCCTAACTGTTAAAGATATCTAAAAATGGCCCATAAACAATTTTGCTGATTTTTTTATGATTAAATAAAATATGTTATATGTATTTTATTTGCATACAATCAATCTGTGGCGTAATCTATTCAATTTTATATATTTATGTTATTTACGGTGGCTATCTTGGATTAGTGACGTCATAAAAACCATACCGGGCATACTTAGGAGAAACACCCGGTATCACATCACTAGATAGCCTACTGTGTTAGAATAAGAATGGGCAGCCAAATAAATTACAATTTTTCAGTAAACGCAATTTATTATAATTAGTTGACCTATTTTAAAAAAAATTGATTTACATAGCAACATAAAAAATTTATTGATTAGTATGTTTCCTATTTTTTAATTCCTTAATACATTAAAATATATTTAAGTTGATCCCAAATAGTTATTATATTATTTTGCTTGATTTGTTAACTCACTTAGCATACATGGTAAATAAAATTAAACTCAAATAAGGTCAATAAAATCCCAATACAACCAAACTCGATTGGTCATTTTTTTTAAATAGGCCCAGGTTTTTTCAACCCTGGTTAAGTGTTGGTATACTATTAACAAAATACCTTGTTAAATGCTAGCTAGGCCTAAAATAGTTTTAAATATAAACTATCTGGTTTGCTATGAGACAATAATATTATGTTGTGTATCTACTCAAGTTGCCAAAGCATTACTACAAAGTGTTTGAAGTGTATGGGCTGAACACTATTAATTAAAACTTATAAAGATTAGTTAAGTGTCAAATAATATGGACATTGAAAACGTACCGGGGATTTCGAGTGAAAACCGCGGGCCAATCATACCTTACTTGCCGATAACACGAATATTATGTTGCCGGAACTAATCACGGTACTTCAATATTGGATTATATTTGTGATTGTATATATAACAAAATTACTCATGCCACGTTGATTGGTAGGAAATAATGGTTTGATAAAATTATTTATAACATTTGTTTACCGATATTAAATAATATCTCTCCCAAGGCGCATTTGCAATATTCACGTAACGTTTTATATTGGACACTTCTTGAGAATATGTACGCCTGATAACACTTTAAAATATCCTCTAGTGCAATATCCTTCGCATTCTTATCTTTATAAATCTGGTGCTTAAAATTTCACAAAAACTCATTCTTTTCATAACATTCCACAAATAAGTGTCCCCCACACAACACTCTTTTAGTTGCCGCCATTTTGAACTGTCAACTAGCATTAGTAAAGTTGGAAGGTGACCAACTTTTTCACTTGCAAGTGGACTTGTTTTTTAGTAGCTTGCTTGTCTGTTTACATGGTGCAAGTTGTGCGCGCGCAGCCAAATTAATGTACTTGCATTGGTCAACTAATACCGTATCAACGGGCCTTTTAGTAGTGCATGTAATGCCTGGTCCACACATATATTTTCCCCCAAATACACGGATAGCTGTATAAAAACTTATTTTCTGATTATAGTTGTGATCAATTTATAATGCATAGAAAAGGTCCGGGCCCGGGAGACACTCGGATATATTTGGTTTATCGTGTAAATACATCGTCCGGGTGAATGTTCGGATGGACGAACATCCGGACCATGGAAAGGGGGCTCCTAGCTCAGTAGATAGATACGATACCGACTGAGCTAAGGCGTAATAATACTAAAGAAAGCTATGTATCTACTTTTTTTGAAAATATTTAGTGTTTTAGTGTTGCTATCTTGTTACACACACACGCACGCACACACCCGCTCCCTCATTGAAATGTTTCCTTTCCAACTTGTTCATCCGGGAAGTTGGTAGATCCAACTATTCAACTAACAAAATTTGGTTGGGAAAGCTACTAAGCAAACTTTCGAGAATATTATCTTTCGTTACATCCTCAATAGGATGTCGCTCTGCCCCCAACCCCCTTCTTCAGAGGGGTCCCGCCAATCTCCGTCGCGTTCAAACCGATCAAAAGAGGACTAGTTACTCTTTTATTGTTGCTGAGAAGGGGGGTGGGGGAGGAAAAGGAATAGAGGGGGCAGGAGCCTTATAATCTAAGTTGGTTCGTCTTCTCTCTCTCTCTCTCACTCACACACACATTATCTCCAACTTTCATAATCACATCACGTATGTCTAGTCCATGCGACGTACCAACGTCTATTCTAGTGTGACACTCCCCGCCTCCCCCCCAAACACCCCTTAGCTTCCATCCCAAACCACCAACGATTAAAACTTAGCGTCCGAAATGAGCTCGCAACTCGTGGGAAAGAGGCTGGGCGGCCGGTAGGGGTGGTTGAGGGGCAAGACGGTAGGCTCAGAAGTTTTGGGGTTTTCCAGCAAGGGGGGGAGGGGGCGGACGCTCAACTTGGAAGCGCTTGACGCCTGGACAAGCCAGTGGACCTCCTTTCTTCTCTCACCACTCCAACCCTTTACATTATCAAGTTCCCTCCCCCTTTTAATTCGTGGCTGGAGTCATTTTCTCTCAGGGCCTTTGAATGATCGCCGCCAAATGGAAATATTTACTAGGGTAATGGTCGTTTAACAAAACATTTCACACTTTTAATCAAGCTGTAATTACTTTGTTGAGTACAGACTATTACATTTGATTCACAGGCACTTTAAATGCAAGTAAAGCTGTTAGCATTGCTCAGTCGCTGGCCCGTTTGTATACTCTTTAGAGTGCCTGATTCGATTACCGGCATAGCTGAAACATTTATTGTTGCTCATTAGAAGCTTCCTCATTCGCACTGATAAATTAACGGATATCTGGTTATAATATAGCTCCAAGAGTTAAATTAGTTTTAAGTCGTGTGCTAATGTAATCAGTTTAGAAAATGCACGCAAGATACTCATTGTATTTTAATTTTAAATTTCCTTTATTATAATGTTGACCAACAGTAACACGACCTATAACAACAGGTCAACACTGAAAAATGCACAAGACTACAGCATTATTATAAATAATTGCGTGGGAAAGCAATAATTATAGCTAAACAAAATACACTTAAGTTTTTTTAGCAGCACGTCTTACTACATGTTTGTGTTGTACGCATTATGTACTAATTACGCTATTTATTTAGGGGTGAGGAAATATGAATTTAGAGGAAGTGTACCCGAGGGAGAGTGGAAAACCATTTAGTGGGAAAAAGCTCAGTACACCCGACCGGAATTCGAACCTCGATCTCCCCGTCATCGGTAGTTTAGTCTAGTGTGAGAGTGAGGTCTAAGACCATGCGGCCACCGAAACAGGTGACACTAAGTTGACACGGCTAAGTATAGTGATTAAAATTAAAAAAAACATGTAAGTTATTTATATAAAAAATAATCAAAAAGAAATCTATTTTATAATTATCTTAATCAATGACATATAGTTTTAAGTTCTTAATTTTTTCTTAAATAACTTTCTCAGTCTGGCTCTTATTTTATTAAATAAGTCAATTACGGCAAATCTAGAGTATGTGACCCGCTTCGGTGGCCGCATGGCTTAATGCGTCACTCTCGCAGTAGACTAACTAGACTGCCGATGACGTAGATATCAGGGTTAGAATCTCGGTCGAGTAAACTGAGGCTGGTTTTCCCCCTCTCATGCCACATAAATGCGGGTACACTTCCTCTAAAATATGACTTTCCTAATACCTAGATCCATTAGTATAATTAGTGCATAAGCTATAACCCGAACGGTTTACCGCTAGTAGGACGCGGCGCTAAAAATAAATAAAAAATAATTAGATAGTTCGCTACGAATACAACGGCCAAGGGGACGAAGCTTTTAAGAGTTACTTAGAACAAAATAATGTGAGAGTCTTTAGAAAGAAAATGAATAATCTATAGTATGATTTTGGTAGGATGAACATTTGAAGCTAGTTACTAAAGTTACTGAAACAATTTTCATAAATTCATACATCAATCATGTTATCTGCAGCTGTCACTTTTAATGGATGTTATTAACAACTTTCAAATAACACAAATAATATACTAAAATGGTATCATTGTTAGCCGCAAAGAAATATGTGTGAATTTTCTAAACTGTTCTTACAACCAAAATCAGGGTGTACATGTCCAAGAGCAAATTTACAGGAAATTTACTACTAAAAATATTAAAAACAAAAGTAGAATCACAATAAACTGTGCGTGAAAATAGAGTTTGGAGCCTTAAAACTTTTCAAATTCTGTCATTATCATAACAAGCCGCAACAAATATACATTGAGCATAGTAGTAATAATAATAATAATAATAATAATAATACTGTCACACTCCTACAAATTATCTTTGAAACCTATAACTTCGA
Organism: Timema genevievae; assembly: GCA_902155825.1. Lineage (NCBI taxonomy): Eukaryota > Metazoa > Arthropoda > Insecta > Phasmatodea > Timematidae > Timema > Timema genevievae. Next base: position 32,481 of record CABFWO010005091.1, read on the forward strand.
TTGAAGGAGGTAGGATGTATTTCATCTACTTCATCTATTTTTGGTTGATGTTCATCTATTCGTTCAACATTTTTAAGAAACACACACAAATATTGTGGGCGAAGATTAGTTGATAAATAAATAATGCCATGTTGAACTGATCAATAAAAATAAATAGCAACAGATGAATGAACAAGTGTTCTTATTATTGAATGATAAAATATTTAATAATTATAAAGCTGTGCACCAAGTATGGTCTAAATCCATCTATTTGGTTAAACGTTTCAGGGATAAACACAAAACATACAAAAATATCAGGCGAACTTAATATGAAGACTTTTTCTACAGAAATACATTACAAGTTTACCAATAATTAGGTGTTTTTTATGTACCAAATGCAGAATAAATGTTTATTTTACAGGTCAACATAGCTTAAAATGTTTGAATATTTATAAAAATTGTTTTAAAAAGCATTTTAATAATCTAAGGAAAAATCCTTTTTGTGGAAATTGAAAGTTTATTTCACAGGTTTATCCCCTTATTATATTGTCTGGATGATAGAACTACTTAATTTGGTTTGAATCGATTGATAAATGTCAATCACTAAGGCTCTATTATTTTTTTCTAAGATATTGTTAAAGTATGGGTGCTAGGAAGGGGGGCAGCTTCGACTGTCATAAAGACACATTTTGGAGCTTGCTACTACGACCTATCTTTATTTAAAATACAACTCTCCGAATCTGCAGCGTTACTTAGTCAACTTTTGAATAAAACTACCCAAGAAAAGTTATTTTTTAAAAGTATTTTTACTTACATGAAGTTTTTCGTAAAACTTATTTTGAAGCAAGTAAAATGTAAGAAACTTTTAGAATAACGTTACTTCACTAGCAGTACAGTTTTTTGTAAACTCTAATAGTTATTGTAAACGATTTTTTTAAAAGTAATTTCATTCACTAAGAGTGCATTTTTGTTTTCAAATAAGTGGTTTTTAGGAATAACTTATTTATAATTACATATTTTCGTAAGCTACGACGTTTGAAGCAAATTAATCTAGCTAACCCTTCGGCCGTTAAATCTCAGTTTTCTAGACTGGGCATACCAAACTTAATGACACTCTAATGCCTTTTTCTGCGTACCCATCGAAATGGGTGAGTTATGATTCATAGCTTAAAGGAACTTTATGAACAATATAATTTTTAGACTACATTTTTTTACACTAGTTACGTTTCTAAGCAATTTTTTTTAGCTAGTTTTTAAAAATTAACTTACTGAAAAATTAAGTTTTTCTTTCTGTGTATGCAGCATACTTTTACTGTTTTTCAATCCTCTGTAGCATCCTTTGCGCGTCACAATACGATTGAGATGAAGCTACCTCTTTTAGTAAACAAGAACTTACTTCAGGAATTCGACAATGTCTTATGAAGGAATGTCAGACGTGGTCAAACACGATAAAGTCAAACGTTAACTCAATATAAAGTTTTAAGTAGGATTCCAACCATTGTGTCAACTGTCTAGACAAGTACTATGTAATCCTCAAGCTGTGGTTTTTTAAAAATCATTATCTTCGACAAAAAGAAAAAGGATAGCTATTTAACTGGCATCAGTATCTGGACTGTCAAGTCAGGTATTTATGTCAATAAAGCTATAAGTAAACTAGGAACAGATTTTATGTTCCAAGAATGAATAAATCACTCTTAAATTAAATACCTTTTAGACCTCTTTTATTATGCAAGGCGTTAGAACACTTTATTATTGTTTATGAGTTATTAAATAATGCTTTAGGGATAAGCGAATACTATACAGATACAATTACTTGCAACTTTGTGTGTAGTTCTAAAACAAGAACGGAAACCCTCGACAAAAATTTATACTTAACCAATGTCGTGTCTTGGAATGTTGCCAGGGTAAGCATAGCTTGTTTAAACTGAATCTTTGATAATTTTGTTATCCCACACTAGGTCCTCAATTTGACCCATAATACACAGGCTCTGTTCTATATACCTCATATGGAAATATATTTTCGTTGATACCAATCAGCCAATGAGAGCTCTACTGAGAGATGAGAACAATTCACAAGCACTATTTTAGCTAACTCTTGCTTACCTTGGAAACACTTCTCGCCACGCCACTGCGCTTAACCAGCACAAAGTAATAACTGCAACAATAGATGACCTATTTATTTTATTTATTTAGTTTATGGCAACACATGGTATACAGCAAAAACAAACCTATTTTATATAACCTCATCATAAATGTGCCCTTTAAAAAAATAAACAAAGAAAACATATCATTACTTATACAACTTCGAAACAACATTAATGTGTATGAATGATTATTTAGCTGTGTATGTATTTACTTAATATATATATTCCTTGCTTCTGTTATCTTACTTTCTAGATGACATAATTCTGTTACTTGCTCTAGCCTTACTCCTCCTTCTTTCGTTAATCTTCCTCTTACCTCGTTTACAGTACATAATGATATTAATATTAAATCCCGTTTTCAGTCATTCATACATTCTTCTCGATAGCTCTTGGATATCTTCTTTACCTTTTTCACAGACAGCAAACTCGTCAGAAAATCAGAGCGTGTTAATTAGTTATCCTATTATTCTAATTCCATACGTAGTTTCTTCTTTAACTCCGATAGATGCTCTATCTATATAAGCATTTAATACCATAGGAGATAGGATGCAACCAGGTCAAACAGTTTTTTATTTCTACTTCTTGATCATTAATATGGTAACTTCTGCAATCTGATATATATATATATATATATCGTATATATATATATTATATATCGTATATATCATATATATATATCGTATATATCATATATATATCGTATATATATATATATATCGTAAACTACTCTTCAATCAATATACTGATGCCCACTTTCTTCAAAATCTCAAACATTATGTTCCATTCCATTTTATCAAATGCCTTTTCTATATCTACAAATACAATGTATGCACCCTTGTTCTTTCCTATTTGTTTAAGGAATATTTTGGTGACATATTTTAAAAATATTAATAGTATCAATGTATAGGTATTAGTTTCTCTTCTTATTTTATTTAATAAATTATTATGACTATGGCAAATGGTTTTTTAAATACCAGCTTTTGACAGAAGAGGAGATGAACCACAAACTTTATTCAACAGATGAGATTCGCACATTTATTTGGTTTGAAAATATAACTTGAAACGTATTCGTAGTGATGATAACGCACGTAATTGCGATATTATACTGTTTACAAATTGATGTTAAAAATATAATCTCATTATTTGAAGCAATAAATACTGTTACCGAGGTTAAATATGTTTTTGTGAAATACATTTATCGGTATCTTCTTGAAAATGTTGATGTTTTATTTGCCTTTTTTTAAATATATCCTACAATAAGGCGATAGATACTCTTCAAAACCTTTCTTCATTATCTATTTTTTGTATTTTATTATTTATATTTATTTATTATTATAAACTATGTCAAGAAATATAGAAAATTATACGTTTGAATGCATATAGTCTGGGATTTAATTCTCTCAAGAACGTTAGCACAAAGCTAGTTTTGCTGCCAGTAGGAATCTTTCCTTCGTCTCGTGTATTGAAAATATCTCAAACATTTCGAAATCGAGACTTGATAAGCATGAATTCAAGTTTTGAAAGGTAACATGTCTGCCGGTAATGTAACACGCAATTTAATTCAGTTGGTTGCCCCCTTGCCCTTTCGGAAGTCGTTAATAGAGCCCTTCCTATTTAAAATGGTTTCACCATTGTGTCACAAGTTTAATTTAATAACCAACCATAAGCGACATATGTTGACGCTGACCGTGTTGTCTGAGACGTTAGACTTGTATTGCACCTGGTCGCTGTTAATTGGAATGTTAGGGCTAGAAACCTCGAAGGGTTACACCAGGTTAGAGGTTTTTTAGCCTCTCTCCACGCTGATACCGGAGTTTCTCAAAGTATGAAGGTCCGTGGGCCAGTCGCCGGTCCACTACAAGTTTACAGGAAACAAAAAAAATGTATTTTCAGAAACCATACAGTGCTACAGTTTGTATTGAATAGGTTACACAATAATATTTTTATTTTATTTTTACACGTCTCGGTGGCGTAGTTGGCTAACGCGCTAGTCATGTTGAGCTCGACTGCCGAGGACGAGGAGATCGAGGTTCGAATCTCGGTCGGGTGAACTGGGGGTGGTTTTTCCTAAATTGTTTTCCACTCTTCCTCCACGCAAATGCGGGTTCACTTCCTCTAAATTCAACCCTCCCAATTCCTAATCCATTAGCGTAATTAGTACTTAAGCGTATAACCCGAACGGGTAGTAAGACGCGGTGCTAAATAATTTTTATTTTTTTACTTCCCACCCCTTCTCTCCTTTCACCGGTCCCTGGTTCAATGAAAACAAAAGTTACGTGGACGTTAAATCTGACAGTTTGAGAAACACTGCTCTAAATATTATCTTTGTATTTTTCCGTTCATGGCCATGATGCTGGATAATCTAATTAAAAAAAAATTGGAAGACATTAGTCCGACACCTTAGCTCGATCGGTAACGTGTCATACTATTGAGCTTTGGGTCCTGGGTTTGATTCCCGGCATGGACGAAAATGTATCATTGATGAAAATATGGGTTTACTCTTTTACACTGATAAATTGAAGGCTGGTGACTGGATGTTGTGCCTTTCCTTGTATAAAGTTATATTATAAGGCTATGAAGCTACGACAGGCCTAGGAGGCCGGTAGTGTAAAATATTTGGATGAATAAAAAACTGAGCCAGACCATAGGCTGGAAACAGTTATTGATGTAACACTGGAAGAAGTTAGGTGAGCGGTTGACACACTTGAGCGGCAACGTTTGTGAAGGAGCAAATAAATAACTATTACCTGCTTTGCGGGCCGCATGGTCTAAGACGTCGCTCTAGCGATAAAGTAGAATGCCGATGACAGGGAGATCGGGGTTCGAATCCTAGTCAGGTGTACTGAGGGCGGTTTCTCCTAAATGATTATTCACTCTACCTCCACGTAAATACTGGTACACTTCCTCTAAATTCAACCTTCTTCATCCTCAGCACATTAGTGTAATTATTACATATGCGTATAGCCTGAACAGGTAGTAAGACGCGGTGCTAAAATAAAGAGGCTATTCACAAACTTTCACTTACTACCCGATCGGCTTAAAGCCGCGCCTTAGAAATTGTCAAATGCCTGGGCTTAAACTCATTGGTTTATTCCCTTCTTTCGCTTCATCTCTGTTTCTCTTACCCCATACACACTATTATTTATTTCATCTCTCTCATTCATTGTGACGTAGTGTTCTCTGTACCTTTGATTTCCGATTTTGTTCGTCTTTGGTTGATGTTATTTTAGAAATGTCTCGGTCCTAAACGATAGAAAAGATGATAAAGTAATTCTCAACCTGAGGAGTTAAGTGTCAAGAGACCAGTTTCAAACAGCTGAAGCTTTAATCTAAAGAGGAACCGTAGTATTTGAAGACACAATAGCTAGTATGGTTTTAATGGATTTTTGTTTGATTTTTCAAATTTAAGTTGGGAGTGTAGAGAATTCGAGAAAAGGCAAGTGTTTTTGCAGTTTGTTTATCTAACTTTTTTTTTCTAAATTAAATCAAATATTGTTTCAGTACAAACACAAAGTTTAATTTTCTTCACACGGTGATAACAGTTGTTGAATATCTGTCATGAGCATAGTGGTCAACAACTGTTGATATCACCGTGTAAAGAAAATGAAACTCTGTTTTTACTGAAGCAATACTTGATTTATTTTGATCAAAAGAGTTTTGATATAAAAACTACGATAACACTTATCTTTTCTCGCGTCCCCTGCATCCAAACCCTAACGCGCACTTTCTAAATACACTAATATCAAGACACGACTTACAAACTAGCTTAAACTCAGACCGGCTACAACAGCCAGTTCTCTACCGGCCATTTTGTACACTAACCTTGCGGCAGTAATAATGGATGTCCCCGGAGGACCACTCGCCCATCAACCCGACCAATATGTCGCGTGGACATTGTTTGGGAATGTCAGTCTCATGGTCTTAAATTGTACTCCCTCCCCTCCCGTTGCTTTAGACATGCTAATTGCGGGTTTAAATCAAGTACTCCACGTTGTACCCCTCTCTATTATTTCAAAGCGTTGGTTACTCTCTCCCTTCCTCCCCAGGACCACTCTCATGAACTTGTTTGAAGAAGGGTGGTCTGTCGATATTGCTTTGCATCACATTTAGTTTTAAGGTGGCTTGACCTGGGATTTAGTGGGGCTGTTTCGTGTTTAAAAATAATAAAAAACTGAAGACTCGCTATTATGGATACTGAGAAATGTGTAGCGGCGCTAGATGTTGGCTGAGTAGGTTCAAATCCTGACCCTGAGGACTAGATATCGATCCCAACAGGCTGCAATTTCAACGTGTTTTTTTTCCCAACTTTATCCTCCTGAGTTGAGACCCATGGTACATTAATTATACTGTACTTCGAATCTATATTTTTATATATCACTAGATGGCTGAAAAATTCAGTGTTTCTATTGACTTGGTGTGTTATTCTACACTATAGTAAGATAATTTCTAAACCAATTTAACAATGTGGTCTTTGATAAAATAATTTTGTTTTGATTAGATAAGGAATCAAAATTATTTAAATATACTGTATTTTTAAAAAGTTTGGGATTCAGGAGATTATTTAAGGGAATGTCCCGTGTAATTAATTAGTAGAGTGTTTGAGAGCAAGTCTAGAAGGTTCTGGTTTGATTCTGGGGGATGTATATAGTATTTACTATTTTTGTATAAGCTTCCGTCCTGTTATTCAGCTAGTAAATATATAGATGATAGTTCTTGTGATGTAGTATTAGTCCATATGTATCTAATTTGTAAGTAACTTTCTGATGTGTTTATGAGCAAATGCTAATAGTATTAACCTTTAAATTCGCAATATATATTATGATATATACTTAATTTGTAAAACATATTATGGATAAGGAAACCATAAAATACATATTTTTCTTTGTAAAATAACTTTGTTTTCATAATTGGAGTTTCCGTTTCATAAAAAATTAAGTATATCTCATAATACGTTGCCAATTTAAAGGTTAACTATCTAAGGCGTCACTCTTGAAATAGACTGGGCTGCCGAAGATGGTGAGCTTGAGCTTCGAATCCCGGTCGGGTGTACTGATGGTGGTTTTACTTACATGGTTTTCCACTTTCCTTCCACGCAAATGTGGATACACTACATCTAAATCCAATCTTCCTTATATCTAGCACGCAAGCGTAATTAATACACACGCATGTAAACTATTGTGTGTGCGCCACGTATTACTACCCGTCCAGGCATCCTAATATGTACACTCATCGTATATGGATGAAGAAGGAAGAAATTAAAGGAAATATACTTGCATATACACGGAAGGATATTGATAAATAATTCAGCAAAACAGACATAGATTTGTATCCCGACTTCTCTGTCCTTGTCAAACCAAATCAGACATGACTTACATTCTATTTCGTGTATACACTGATGGAGGCTTTAGGTAACACATACTAGCAATATTAACTGAAACCATTTTACAAATGAAGTAGTTTTATCTTAAATTTCTCCACTTTTATCATAAAAAAACACACAATATAATGTTGTTCTCCTGAGGTTTATAAAATAAAATAACTTAGCATGATACCACCCACCCCTTTTTACTTTATCATATCAAGAGAAAGTATTTTAATTGTGAAAAAATCCACCCCTTTTTTTACTTTATCATATCAAGAGAAAGTATTTTAATCGTGAAAAAACCCCAATATTGCTATTATGATGAATCCTTACGTTTTATTTGAGCCCGAACCCAAAAAAGTTGATTTTACAACTCTGTATGTTTTCTTGTCTGTCTGTCTGTCCATGGCCACAGATCCGAAATGGCTAGATGGAATTTGTTCATACTTGATATTTAAATTTTATAGGGCTATACCTTCTTTTGATTTTGAACTTAGCCCTCAAATTAAGGGTTGATAGTTGATTTTTTTAATTCCAAATTTTTTGAAAATGATCTCACGATTTTGATTAAAATGTATATCTGGAGATTGTGTGATATGAAAAAAAAAACATTGTTTAGGGGTCTACTTGTTTTTGGGATAAAAACTCATTTCTGGATAGTCTACTGATGATTGATCTAAAAAAAACTTGAAATATTACTATAATGGCCCTAATGATTTAGTTCCAAATGGGTATATTGTATTTCACATGGTAAATTGACCTGTATAGTTGTTTTTTGAGGAAAAACTCGTTTAAAGGTAGTTTACAAAAGACATATTTATTAAAATTTGAAATATTTTTAAAACTACTCTAATGATTTGGTTTCAAATTGGTTTATTCGAAGGGTTTGACATAAAAAAATAGCATTAGTTATTGGTTTTTGGGGTAAAATTTTGTTTAAGGGTGGTTTACTGATGATTAATTTGTTTAAAATTGAATTTAAAAAAAACTTGCGTAGAGATTTTGTTTAAAATTAATACCTAGGTAGTGGTTTATCTCCCAAATAACAATATATACAGTTTTTTTGTAACAATTTATTAAACTATAATTTACCGATGAATGATTTTTAAAAGTAACAAATATTTCGAGAGTTGCTCTAACAATTACGTTCAAATTTTATATCTGGGGTGGTTTTACTTGGCAAACAAAACTGTATACTAACATTTTGGGAGTATAAATTGTGTTCAAGGGTAGTCTACTGATGACTTTTTTTAAAATTTTATTATTTAAAATATCCTCTAGTGATTTGGTTCAAAATAAGTATATGTAAAGTTTTTCTAAAAAAAAAAAAAATTGTAGTAGATTACTCAAGATAAATTTTTGTAAATGTTTAATAGTTTTGAAAATATCTATACAGATTTTGTCCAAAACTCTTATTTGGGGAATAGCTTAGGCGATGAATAATATATCTTTATTTTTCAAAACTAAATTAGTTTAATGGTATTTTACTTAAGACAAATTATAGAAATCATAATATTTTCCGTAATGGACCTTAAATATTAAGTTAAAAATGGGTATCTGGGAATAATGTTTCATGATGCGTTTTTATTTTTAAAAATTACGAATAATTTTATGATAGTTTACAAATTATTTATTTGTAAGTTTGAAATTTGTTATAAATATTTTAATAACCTGGGTTTAAAGTTTACAAATCAAGAATTCTGACTGTATTGTTTATTGTGATTTGATTTATTTTTACGAGTATAACTTACTTAAGGGTAATTTACTAAAAACATATTTTTTTAACCTTTTCTTCTAAAATATAATCACAATATGTAGAATATAGCGCGATTGTGTCGTACCATTTATTTTAGCTTGAAACAGTAAATTATATAATATTGTAGGAGAGGGGAATACTATATACTCTTAAAGAATATAGCACAATTTTAACGAGGTTAAATAAAGACGACAATTTATTTGAAGCCATAATTTTATTTCTTCCAATTAGTTTTTTTGTGAATTGCGTCTCTATTTCATATTTCATGGAATACATATTTTTGTAACAAGTGCTAATTGGAATATTTCACTAATTTTCAGACTTTTAAGATTTTTTACTGACTCATTTTAATGTTCAACACGTCTGTGCCAACGAACAAATAACCGCCGTTTGTATCGTTGTAGACACAAAAAAATATCGTCCTGTCAAATTTCTAGGTACCATACTTTAATTTATATTTAAAATCTCAGCGTCGATTAAAATAACGATTTGAGACGCTTTTTGTCCTGGTTTTTGATAAAGAAATCTATTCATACCTCATGAAATTATAACTATATTTATCGGCACCAGTGTTTGGTTGGCGTGAAGGCGTTAGAATATCATTGACTATGACCTTTCTATTCATCCCTATCTTTGCATTAATTCGATAAAAATATTTACTGCACATGTATTTATAACCTAAAAATATTGACCATACAGTTATTTATACTCGTGAACCAAAACTCCTTGGTGTGAGACCGCAATTGAGCTATACCGACCGAGTGGACGCTACCGTTAGCGATTATAGTGCCAACATTTGTGGATAGAGGGTATCATGTGGTCAGCACAATGAGCCCTCCGGCCGTTAATCTCGGTTTTCTAAACTGAAGCTGCTTCTTCTTTAGTCAAATACGTTCTCATTTGTCCTCACGAAGCTGAGTATTTTAATTTCTTTTAACCCGCTTCGGTGGCTGCATGGTCTAAGATGTCACTCTAAAATATTCTAGACTTTTGAATACGGGAATATCGGGGTTCGAATCCCTGTCGGGTGTACTGAGGTTGATGGTTTTCCACTCTATCCACGCAAATGTAGGTACACCTCTTCTAAATTGAGCCTTCCTCATTTTTGAAACATTATTGTAATTCAAGCCCGTAGCCAGGGGGGTTGGGGCTTCAACCCCTCCCCCTCCGAAATGTTATGAACAAAATATATATGGCTTTATTTATGGTTCAAACCATATCAAAATTAAGATATAAGTATAAATTAGGGGGCTGTGCCACCATAAAAAGCACTTCATATAGCTTCTAGAGGTGTTTAATATTTAGAATTTTTCCTAGTCTACGGCAGTTAGGGGGCTATGTTGACATAAAAAAACTTCAGAAAGCCTCTAGAACTGTTTTATCATTTAGAATTTTTTCTATCCTCCGGCATTTGGGGGATGTGGGGCCTACCCACCAAAACCCCACCCCCCACCCCCGCCCCTGAAATTATTGGCTGGCTACGGCCTTGTAATTGGTTCATGTCCGTATAGCCCGAACAGCTAGTGAGACGTGGTTATAATTTTTTTTCCTAATCTTATATTTCTACAATAAGATTCCCCCTTGCCCCTTTATAAAATGGTTTAGTTTTCATTGGTGGCCTACAGTTAACGAGGATATCTATTGTTTGTAATCATTTCTTGAACATACGCATCGGACTATAAAAGGGCTGCCAGACATCTGGAAAATCAAGGAAAACAAAGGATATATTTGTGACAGAGAAAACTGAAACTACACAAAATAAATAACTTGGAAAACTCCTGGAATATTTATGAATTTGTGACATAACTGTAAGATAAAGATATGGTAGACCTTCACATATAATACAAATTGTAAAGAAGAAATAAGCATGTTTGGTTCTAACGTATGTATAACGTCCCCTCTTCCGTGAAACATTAGCCTGAGTAACCACTGTATATAATTATTTCCCAATCAAAGTCAAACTGTCTAAACACATAATTCATTACTTTACACTGATAGTTTTTATAAACAAATACACTTTATTTCTCTATATTTCATTTTAAATTGTAAGGAAATTAAAATTCATCTTGGAAAAAAAAAACAGATTTTATAGTAATAATAAAGTGTCAAGCCTCTTTAATTCATTATTTATAGCAAAGTCTCTATCTATTTATATATATATATATTATATAGAGAGAATTATTGTTTTAAACTCTATTTTCACAGAAATTTTCTTTCACACAAAATTAATACTGATAATGTTTCGTCTGAGTTATCAGGCACGTTTTTTTAAAATTTGGCACTACGTCCTACTACCCGTTTGGTTTATATGCTTATATACTAACTACGCTAATAGATTTATGGACGAGGAAGGTTATATTTATAGAAAGTACCCGCATTTGCGCGGAGGGAGAGTGTAAATTTTTTTTTAAACCCCTCATTACACTCCATTGAGATTCAAACCTCGATCTCCCCATCATGGACAGTCCAGTCTATTGCGATAGTGATAGGCTACCTCCTTAGACCATGCGGCCACCGAAGCTGATATCGGGCATGTCAAAGTTTTGAAAACTTATAGGACACAGTAAAAAATTAATGTTTGCTTAAATGTAACAAAAGATGTTAATCTAAATGAGATACCATAAAGATCTAAATAAATTTTATTTTTCAAACAATATTACAATGAGAAAACAATGAGAAAGTTTAATTAATGTGTCTGTGTTAGGATTTTTTTGGTTTCGACTCAAGTAACTTAGCTTTCGACAATACGAATAATTTTATTTAAGCTTGCCTGACTTTAATTATTTCCTACTTATTTCGTGTATCGCTCTAGTCTCGTATTGTGTGCATCCTGGCATGGTATTTTTTTTACCATCCTTCGTTTGCAGTATTGTCTGTTGCATAAACAATTGACTCCGCTCATTAAAAATTTTGCTGTTTTCATTTTGATGAGAATTTTAAATCCCAAGCTGAAATTTTCAAATAATCATACCAAAATACCTTTAAAAAAATTGTATCTTGGTTAATAAATACCTACCCACCGTGGAGATCGAGTATTCTAAGGCGTTAGGCTCGCATTGCTTTGACAAGCTTTTAATACACGCGGGGTGATTGTAATCTTAACCAAGTCTATATTATCTATTTTAAATGCAAGATGTTTTGAATTTTATTAAGATTATTTTAACATACACTTTCTTAAACAAATGGTTGTAATAATAAACCATCTTAGATCTAGAATAAACACAACACCAAATGCTCCGACCGTCTATTCATCACTGTTAAAAAGGAAGACCCCAATTTTATAATTTTGACAAACAGTTTCAGCCGTTTCTGGCAAACAACCCGGGACAATAAACTCAGTAGTTGCGTCACATTCCCTCGTTGATACATTTTAATTTAATCTGACAGATTATTTTAGCTTTTATCTCTTTAAAAAGTAAACTAAATAAATTAATCTCTGTTCCTCCCTTGTCGTCCAGTTGTCGTGCTAGCTTCTTCCCGGTCGTAGGATTATTTCACATAAAGGGAGGGGGGAGGGACAGGCATACAAAAGAATTACACCGATTAAAGGAACTTGAAATAACAGCTTTCGTTGCTTGTTTTATTCATTGTGCATTATGTCTACGAGAACAATGAAAACAAGTTTTCCGTCCGAGAAACGAAGCAGGGATTGACTATCGCGCAATAGACCGGGTGGGGATCAGTTTAAATCTACTCAACGTATTTTTACTTGGATTTATAACGTTTACTTTCTAAAGAGAGATAGAGCAGGCTCTATCAGAACGCGACTTACAGGCTAACTTAATCTAGGCACGTATGCCAATACAACACTTAGCCATAACGCATAAAGTAGGATGAACCAGTATGGAAATAATAAATATATATTCAACAGCACCGCCCAGAATCGACCCGGGGTCACCTTTACTTGTGCTCGAGCACCCTCCATACATAGCCATAGAGCTAGAGCACTAAAAAAAGTATTACTGTTCTTCGAAAATTTACACTTATGGGGTTAGAAGTAGAAATATATAATTAAGAAGAAATGTATCTTCATTTGAGAGCAGAGAGAAAGGGGGGGATTCATCAAAATATACTTGAGTATACCTAGCCAGGATATGAACCCTTACCTCTCCGGTTACTGACACACATGACAATACTAGACATGTGCCTTTGTTCGTGTGCGAGCTTGTATCGATAAAAATAATTTTTCTTAAATTACTGTATTGAAAGATTGTGATGTTGGAGTCTACGTTATAATGTATTTTAAAGTAGGAAATGGCAGCTTGTACAAGAATTAAGGGGGGGGGG
>CABFWO010005092.1:16594-33335 GCA_902155825.1 Timema genevievae
TTTTTTTTTTTGCAATGCAGTCTGTCTGTTAATGCGATAAAACCATTTTACCGATCAAGCTTAGGGCTTAAGAATAAAAAATAAATGTTCTCAAAATCTGATCTAAATATTTTGATTAAAACTCGTATCTATACACTGTTAAATAACAAAATGAATGGTGCATCTAATTTTCTCATGCAAACTACTTTGAAGGTGCTTTACATAAGTGAAATGTACAACTCTGGTCAAATCCCCGCCACTCTTTGAGATATGAAATAACTTGCCATTGCAAAGTTGTAGCACTCTATGTAAAACATCTGTTTGAAATAATATTTGATAAAATCAATACGTTCAGAGTTAGAGGCCAATACAATATATTTTAAAATAGCGCTTTATAAAACGGAAAGTTGAAAATACACACTGTCTATTATTTCGTTAGTCCTCTTTGGTGAAATACGATGTTACTTTTTTCCTATTATGTTTCCATAAGGTCGACCGCACACCAAATGTGACATTTTGTCTCGCAATCAAACATTTGGTTGCAACGTGTTGCAGACGTGTCGGTTGTCATAACATCAAATGAAAATTATAGCACCGGCGTCTTACTACCCATTCGGGTTATACGCTTAAGTACTAATTACTACAATGGGTTAGGAATTGGGAGGTTTGAATTTAGAGGAAGTGAACCCACATTTGTGTGGAGGGAGAGTTAAAAACAGTTTAGGAAAAACCACCCCCAGTTCACCCGAGCGAGATTCGAACCTCGATTTCCCCGTCCTTGGCAGTCTAGCTCAACATGAAACCAGCGCGTTAGCTAACTACGCCACCTAGGCGGATAACATCAAATGAAGCGCCGCTTACTGGTTGCAACATTGTTTTTTTTAGCATCTCATACTACCCGTCAGGGTTATACGCTTATGTACTAATCACGCTAATAATTTTAGGGGTTGGGAATGTTATATAAATTATAGGAAGTATACCAGAATTTGCGTGGAGAGAGATAAAGAGAGAGTGGAAAACTATTTTGAAAAAAACTATCATCAGGTACACCTGACCGAGATTCGAACTTTCATCGGCAGTCTAGTCTACAGCGAGAGTAGCGCATTATACCATGTGGCCACCGAAGCGGATTGCACCATTATTGCTTAGCGCTTTGCAACAAAGGACGATGATGAGCTGATCTATGTCTAGTAACATCTGCAGATTCTATGACTTGACGTATGAATATTGTTATTATTACTATAGCAAGGTCCAAAATTCCTTGCATATAAAGTCCTGAAACCGGACTCAAACCAAGACCCCTACAATACTTCCAGTCGTTTAAAACATCACCTACAGTCCAGAATAAACAAGATCACAGAGAGATGGGTTGTGACGGTCTCGACCTTTGACAAATTTGATCCTGACCCAAATATATCCTCATTAATGAATGTAGTCTTAGAGCTCTGGATCCAATAAGTCACAGATGCACCCTCCACCCCTCCGACATCGAAAAATTAAGTTTCTAGACCGACACTAATGAAAGTTCCTTGTTTTCTGAATCGAAGTGAAGCGTGACTCCCACCAGAAAGTCTTCTGTACACAATATGTCCAGGCAGAAAACGCACGCGGATACGCCAAAGCAGCATTATTTTTGTTCACCTGGGCCTACCGTCTGTCGTTCCAAAGTTTACGGTTCTCTAGGCTGGGAAAGGAAGAAGTCAACTTCCTATATAAAGGAAGATCCCCCCTCCCCCCTTTAATTCCTCCCAATACGACGAGCCGCAGAAATCGACTGAAAAGTAAGGGGCGGAAGTCGTGAGCAGTAGAGCGGCAATTCACAGACACGGGATGGACAGGGGAAAAGAGAAAATGATAAAGAATGAATGAAAGGAAAACAAAGAAGAGATTATAAGTAAAGTAAGCAATATGTATGCTCGTATTGCTTGAAAATTAATAAACCAAGTAATAATTCATATAGGAGAATATGACTTTAAAAAGAATAGAAACAAATGGCACGCTATATTTTTTTTTCAACCGCAACATCAGCTAAGCTAGTGAATGAGGAAATAAGAATGTTTAAGGAAATGTACCGGCATTTCTTTGTAGGAAGAGTGGGAAGCCATTTAAGAACATCACCCTTAGTACACCCTACCGGGATTCGAGCCCTGATCCCCCAGTCACCGACAATCCAGTCCAACACGAGAGTGGCGCGTTAGACCATGGAGGGAAGGTCAAGGTTCAGATTACAGTCGTGTGCACTGAGGGTGGTTTACCACATTTGGTTTATTATTGTAGTTTTCCCGTTCTATCTCCACGCCAATGCGAGCACACTTACAATATAACAACCCCTCTACACCGGATATCATCGCTGAGGGAACTACATGGTAATTATTAGGAAACAACGTTGTCATTTTCTCGTATTCGTGTCGTTAATCTTCCCTCAAATATAAGAAGTTTCGCAACGCTGGTTAGTCGAGGTTGCCAGTAGCTCCTTCTAACCCCAGCACACTACCTTCCGACATAAATGAAAGCGAGGAGATTTGGCAACAGTTAAGTGAGAGAGAGCGAAAGTAAAGCTTTTCTCCATAAGACCCCCAGTTCAATCAGCAATGATATTGGGTGTAACCCTTAGATATAATCATTTATAGCCTTTGGATTAGACGTAATAATAATCTACTGTGTTTAAACTATATCTGTCCATAAAGCGGAACGTATCATTTACTCGATAAATATACGAAAATGAAAATGAGTCAAAGAGGATGGAGTGGATTGACGTGGCTTGTTGCCAGGGTAGACAGAGCTAGTTTAACAGAACTTGTTCTCCTTCCTCACTCATTGGTCAGGTATGAAGGGGTATAAATATCCGCTTGTGAAGTGTGTAGAGAAAAGCCAATTATGGTTAATGTGGGGGACCAGGGTGTGTGGGGTAGGGGGCAGAACATATCTGAGGTTCAGTTTTAACAAGCTTTAATTACCCTGACAACATTCCACGACACGAGACGACACTAAAATTATGTCTGGTTTTGAATCGATACATTTTTAATACAAGTTTTAAACAGTTTGTAAAGGCCTACTATTTTTATTTCGTGTGGAATTAATATAGAGGATTAAAATGATGAAGTAAATTAACTAGCATTAGCGTGGAGAGACAGTGGTAAAAACTACAGTACCACAGTGTGACCCACACGAAGAAAAACAAAACCAGTCTATCTAGCGGATTCGAACTCCAGCCTCCTAGTTAACGTCGGAGAAGTGAAATGTGAGCATAGCACTTGAAACCGTTCGCCAATCACTTAATTTGATTCACCATTAATCTAAGGGGAAGGAGTATAAAGAGTATGTGAACTGTGTCAGCATTTGTATTGAGGGAGGATGGAAATCATTATATGGAAATTACTTAATGGGGATGGTCGGGGCTGTGCAGTGACCCTCCAGGTCAAAGTCAAGAACCCCTGCACCCCCTTTGATACAGGAGATACACATCTTAAATAAAGAACGGCACCTTAAAAAACTAACCTTGTTATTAGTGGAACTACCAGCACAACTAGAATCAAGAACAACATCCTAAAAACTACCCTCGTTACAACTGAAACTATCACCACAACTTGAATCAAGATCAAGATCCTAAATCTATCTTCGTCACTGAAACCATCACAACCTTTTATCCAGAACATTAGCAAACTCACATCCGATCAACTGGAAAGGCCGAACAAAAGGCAATTCAGATCATTTATTTAGTTGGCAACATGCGGGTGAGAACCCTCCCCACGACAAATAGCAAGAGTTGACGAGAGAAATGTATGTAATCGCCATCGTGGGAACGTCGCAGAGTTCGAGCCGAAGAAAGAGACGGACGGCAGACATCTTTGTGACGTGGTAGCCCTGATGACGATCCAACACAAAGATACGTTCACGAACGACCCGCATTTAGGGGTGAGACACGAGAGTTCACCCAGACCAATAATAGGTCACACCGTTATTTGTTTTATATTGGATTGATAGGTTTTAAAGGATCCAAAGTTCGATTCCCGAGTAAGAAAATGGGATTTTGTTTCCATCGAAAGGTCTCGGAGAATTACTGGTAACTACGACGTGTTAAGTTGATGTGTTAATTAACAATGTTTCGACTAACATCGGTAGTCACGCGGGATATATATATATATGCCTATATAGGATATATATATGTATATGGTTTACCTAGTCTGGTTCAACAGTAGCGGGGAGGTCGAGGTTCAAATTCCAACCAGAAGTACACTGAGGGTGTTTTTGCCCAAACAGTTTCCCACTTGCTCCACGTAAAAAGTTCTAACTTCCTCCCTCATTCCTATATAATTAGTGTTAATTAATGTGGAGAGCCTGAACGGGTAGTGAGACGCAGCGAAAAATTCTCTCCAAAAACAATATTCTGGAGGTACGGAAGTGAGGATATTAGCGAATGAAACAGTAATTAAAATAAACTGAATCACTAGTAGCTCACCCACACTCGCGTCATGTGAATACTAAATACGCCCTCACTGGGATTCAAACCAGTCCCTCTTAGAGGTGATTTGGTCGAAACGCTTTATATAAAAGAATATATTTAATACATTTTAATATCGAGAATCAAAAGAGTGGGTCCAACTAGTGATCTAATTTGACGCAAGCACGAGTAATTTAGTTTTTACAAGAGCGAACTTTCTTTTAAAAAATACAATTTTAATTGGTTCTGTAGAATGAGTGAATAGTTTTGTTGAATTGCGGCTTCATTATTTAATATGTATAGACTCCTAATAATCCTAAAAAAATTTTTTTTTAATAATTAAAATCTGTTTAAGAGTAGAACTCAAAAGATTATTGTCGAAAGAAATTGTGGTTTCCCCTTTGAAATTTAAAGATTTTGGATACATTCTCGGTGTGTAAGCTTTCATGTTTTTAAAAACAATGTTAAAGATTGGTTGGATAGAACTCCAAGAATCAATGTCGAAAGGAATCGCTTCACGTTTTAAATAGGCCTATCTGACAACAAATGTGAATTATACCATTAAAATTTCATTTTAAAGGTCTCTTCGACTTTATGAGTTTCACCACATGACGTCAGTTCACAATATGTCTCAACTGATATAAAACCTTAACATTTTCCCTGACTTCCATATTTTCCAGGTTTCCTGCTCGATCATTTATTGACTCATTCTTAAAAGCAGAAACGTGAGGAATAAATACAAATACAAATTTAATTAAAATTGTGATTGGAGCAATGGTTTTGTAACGGCTTCATCTAACGGATGAGGAGGATAGTTTAAAGCAAGTGCACCCCCATTATCATGGGCGAAGTAAATTATTCCCAGTATATATTCAGAGGTCGAGGTTTGATTCTCTGCAGGGTGCACCTGTGGTTGTTTTCTAAACGTGAAGTGTCACTGTGATTTTTCCATTCTTTCTGAATGCTAATGATGTCGTATTTACTATGAGAGAACTTCATTAAATGCCTTAAAGTTAGGATATTAATAGCCCCTGTTATGGACATACTAATTAAAAAAAACTTAACTATCAGAATGAACCGATACACAAATATCAGACAGGATCGTATCACATGGGTCGAAATACCGGACCCCCACAGCATAGCAATTATAGTATGTCTTCAGTCGTGGTCAATATTGTTGTGCTTGAGATATGACCAACCCACCTCCTAGATGCTGTGGTTCAAATTGAAGCGGGGTCAGAATTTAAGTCTTCTTGTGATGAGGAAGTATGCAAGTGATTCTGAGTGCACTACTAGGCAAGGCCGTAGTCGGGGGAGGGGGGTTTAGGGGTTCAAACCCACCCCCGAAATGTTATGAACAAAATATATTTGGTTTTATTTAGGGTTCAAACACTATCAAAATTAAGGTACAAGTACAAATTAGGGGGCTGTGTTACCATAAAAAGCACTTCAGAGAGCTTCCAGGAGTGTTTATTATTTAGAATTTTTTCTAGCCTTCGGCAGTTATGGTGTTATGTTACCATAAAAAATACTTTCGAGAGCTTCTAGAGCCGTTAGTTAGGGGGTAGTGTTGCCATAAAAAACACTTCAGATAGCTTCTAGAACAGTTTTTTATTTAGAATTTTTTCTAGCCTTCGTCAAATTGGGGGATGGGCTCACCAAACCCTCCCCCCTGAAATTATTGGCTGGCTACGGCCTTGCTACTAGGGCAATCCAAGGCATTGACAACCTGCGTTGTATGCAAAACGCTTTAAAAAAATCTTGACCTATATTATTTGTTGATTAAATAGTTTGCTACCTAGTATTCCACTTTGTTATTCCAAACAATTTAGAATAATCGCGAATACATATCTAATAGCACACATATTATAAACATAAAGAAAGGTTTTCCTGTTTAAGAATACATTCTCACGGTAACCAAGGTTATGAAGAACAAAAAGACATACGAGCGACGTCATCAAGAAAGAAAGGGGTACTGTCACAGGGCGGGCTTTGGGGCATCAAGGGATGAAGGGCGGAGGGGGGGGGGTGTCGATACGGTCGGGTAATTTAACACATGTCGCAATGTTTGGTTAATTTATGCCATCGTCATTGCTGACATTCTACGTCTTACATTCAAAACAAGAACAATTCCGCTGTTCAAAGAGCATTCGTCACGTCCCGTGAGTTTAGCCCTTAGTTATTTTAACCAAATAACAAGAGCCGGCAAGATTTTTCATGGTTTAATCCCGACTGTTTATGTTTGGACTATCCCCCCTCTCCCTTTAGCATTCACCCTCCTGCATGAATAAATTCAATAAAGGTCGAAACTTACACAGGTGGGCACGTGAGCGTGTTTTTCCTAAAATAGTTTCTCGCTCTCTCTCCACGCAAATTTAGGTACCTTTACTCTAAATTCATCTTTCCTCATCTATACACAAGTAATGTAAATATGAGAATAGCCCGGACAAAAGCGGAGCACATAGAAATTATGGTTAATTATTATGGTCGCGGCACTGCTTACCAGTAATTTGCACTGAAGAGAAAAAATACCTATCAAATCTATTACGAGATGTGTTGTTTTATTTTTGAAATTGTGAAACATTATGTTTTGGTTAATTCACAATACAGTGGATTCCTGTTAATTCGGACTCAACAGTCTTAGATCATCCGATTCGACCCAATTAAGCGGCTCCTCCAATTAAGCGAAATTTTAACCAATGAGAGATTTAGAATAATTTCTATCAGAGCAAAAAAAAGTAAAAAATTTTGCATTTAAAGAAAGCACATGTATTTATTTTGGTACATACATTTATTTAAAAAATAACTAAACCTAAAAGCAAACAAACATACAATGTACATACAGTACATATGCACAGATGACTAATGACTGTGTCAAGCAAAGGTTACTCCTTAAGAAGGGTTCTTGCGTTGAGAAAAGTCTACTCAGACGTGGGTCCAGTTTCATAGTCAGACTTAGTACACCTAAGTACGGCGCTATAATAAATACAGAACGACTTCTACCTAGACCAAAATGGAATGGGCAAGTTTCACAGTTTTTTGTTCAATCACGTGGAAAAAATTCAAGCTAAATACTTGTTTTGTTTCTGTTCTTCAAATGTTGTCCTAAATAAACTGCTGTCCCAAATAACCGGAATCCATTGCATTTTTTTTTTGAACGAGGGTCTACATACCACGTGCCCAACAAACGTGTTGAACACGATAAGAATATCGGTGTTTCGAAACTTGCGAATCGCCTACACTAGACTTAGTATGCAACTAGCGTTACAGGACTGTGACGGGGGTTGCCTAGTTGAACGATCTTTACGATTTAAATAAAACGTTTACTTGGTTGAATTGATATTATTATAGTTTTGAGCGCTTTAATACTTCTTTCACGATATATTCAAAGTATTAGGTTTTTATAATGTATACTACATTAATAGCTAGAAGAATATTTAACGTTTTTTTAAACTTGTCCTCAGTTCTTTAAAAGTCTATTATTATTATTATTATTATTATTATTATTATTATTATTATTATTATTATTATTATTATTAAACACCGCGTCTTACTAACCGTTCGGGTTATACGCTATATAAAGTCTATTACTTAATGTGTTTTATAAAATATTGTTTTTAACATATCCTTTTAAAGTTTAGGTCTCCCACAACAATAATATTATTTTAAAACTATTTTTACTGATTTTTCTTAAACTGTTTTCAAAATGTAAACATTTCACTCGATTGATGATTAGAAGCGTTTTTAATTCGAAATTAGAAATAAAAAAATGCTATCAAATAACAAAGATTAATTTTCTAATCAAAGATCCTGTTGAAACGCTACCTTTAAGGGTAATGTGACCCGAGTGTACTGAGGGTGGAGTTTACGCAATTGTTTCCTACACTCCTTCCATACAAATGCGGGCACATTTCCTCATAATTAAATATTCCTCATCCCTAAAATATCAGCGTAATTAGTACATACGCGTACTACCCGAGCGGCTAGTAAGACGCGGTGCTAAAATAAATGGTAGTCTACGATGCACCGCTCAGAACTTTTTATTTCTTTTTTCTTAAAATATATACTTTTACTAAAAACTAGCAAGATTTATGAAACAAAATAATATACATTGATGTGCAGAAACACTCCACCAAAGAGTACAAATGAAATTATATACATTGTTACAGAAACGTTGAGAAAAGAAGAACATCTCTGTCCACCAAAGCTCATGACAATTTCTGTTTGCAAAGCACTCCATTAAAAAATATTTTTGTTTATAGCTCAGAAACTATTTGTTTTATAAAATACGTTTCAAATGAATTTTTTAAATAGTTCTACAACTTTACAATGATAAGTTATTTCGTGTCTCAAATAGTTGCTGAGATATGATCAACATTTTTAATTTATGCTTGTGTCAAGTAGCTTTAAATTCATTTTCATGGGAAAACGAGAATCGTTATTTTGTTTGAAGTGTTAGACAATACCTAGATATAAAATGTAATAATAGTCGTTAGAGAGGATTTTGAGAAACTCGATCTGTTCTCTTTTGGAATTTCAGTAAACTACCCTTAATTTTAGGGTTGGATATCTAATTCCGAAAACTCCACGGGAGAAACTTTATGAAAACTTTGGATATCAAGTTTTAGCTCGATTGGTAAAAGGGTTTCGGCTCTAGGCCGAAATACAGACATACTGCATCACGAAAACCACTTTTCGATTTCAGGGGGTCATGAAACGTCGACCTTTATCAAAATTTTTATTTCGATTTTATTGAAGATCACAATACTTCTCTCTACGAGGTGTCTAGAGAAAATAAAAGAAAGTAATGTGCATTGCTTTGCAATAGAATTGAGTGAGAAGAGTAATTTACAAGACAAAACTTGGTAGGGTCAAAAAGAAAACTATAACAAAATAATCAAAGTGGGAATTTTGTTTAGTGTGATAAGGTGATAGTGATAATCATAGGAAATCGGTTTCACCATCTTTCACCATCATTAAGTGAAAATAATAATACATTATTGGAAGATATTTTTAGCACCACGTCTGACGACCTGTTCAGGTTATACGTATATGTACTAATTACGCTAATGAGTTAGGGATAAGAAAGGTTGAATTTAAATTAAGTGTACTCGCATTTGCGTGGAGTGAGAGTGAAAAGCCATTTTGGAAAAGCTACCCTCAGTACAGCCGACTGGGATTTGAACCCCGATCTCCCTGTCATCGGCATTCTAGTACAGTACAAGAGTGACGCCTTATACCGTGCAGCCACCGAAGCGGGTACACTTATTTTTTGTCTAAGCTTATACTCCCTTTCATCCTTCAGCTACAACCACCCTTTGTCGTGTAAATAAGAGCGAGGGGAAAGAAAACCACGAAACAATTTAACTCAAGGTAAATAGCAAAGCTCGCTGGTAGTTTTAAAATTTCGTTGTAGTGTTCCTATCAAAAAATTACCTTATTTGCTAGAGGAAGGTTAAATTTAGAACAATTTTTCATCAAGGCTAGTCTTATAGCTCCACAAATATGATTAAAAAGTAAGTGAAACCAAGCTAATGTTACATTTTAACATAATTTTTCTATTAATTAAACTCAAAATATAGGCTTTTTAAAGGAAAAAGAACCCCGTTGTAATCTTTTGACTTTATTTTGGCGTGAACCATATTTTGAAATAACGCATCATAGAATTAAATATGGTGTTAGAGCTGAACATCTCCAAGGCAATTTCCCGCTTACCGTGGCGGACCCCTTTAAGTATAAGCTGTCGTTTCAAATTTTAGTAAAGCTTCAGGGGTAATCTAAACAAAGCTGTGACGGAGCAAAAGATCGGCTTATAAAGTCCACTACATCACGTCAACATCTGCGTTAATGTCAAACTTACTCTATACAAACATATTTTATTATTAATAAAATTCAGTGGTACGACACGTAGCTTGAAAGCCTTTTCGTACTCCTTATAATAGCGTACCACCGTTTAGAAAACACTGCTCTAAAGGATTCTAGGCGAAAACACCTACGTAACGGAGTGTACTAACACATTTTGTTGTCGTCCGGGCAGCTGCCAAAAGACTGCAAAAATATTGATAAGGTCACTTTGTCGGCTTAAGATCCTAGCGAGTAAATCAACGCCTTATTTAAAAATTGAAAACAAATCTGCATCGCAAAGAAAGAACTAAATGAATAATTTGAGTAGCTATTTTACAAATCTTATCCTTTTATTTTGTTTTTTATTCATTCCATATATTTTTAGTAATTATTATCAGCGGCATAAATTTCATAAAGATTGTAGGATAAATGGTCCACGGGTCCACCTTTCAACCTATGATGCGCAAGCACACCCACAAAGCATTCACTTAGTCAAGTTCTTGCATACAACCAACCCCTAGAGCAATACTACCACACTATCGGTCCACTAAACATTCACTATCGTTCTTGCATACTGACCCTATAGTCATTCCCTAGAGAACATCTACACTACTTGTTGAGGTATAAAGGTGCGTTATCGAAGCTGCGACAGTTAGCTGCAATTGCGGCGAGAGTACAGGTGATCAGGGTGACAGATTATTTTTTAATATTTTGAGAGAAGAAGAATATGACAAAATAATTTTAATGTGGTTGTACAGCAGAAATAAAAGACAAAAGGTGAACACAGGCGTATATGCCCTTGTACTTCAGATGTTTTAAATCGTATATGCATGGATTTTGCGATACTAGCTCACACAACACCACATTCTAGGAGTGGGTCATTAGCACCTCCATTTTTAGTTGTTTAAACATCTTTTAAACGGATTAATATATAAGATTTAATAATAAATACACTATGTCACTGCAGTTCTAGTCGCAAGCACTGTTCACTTCACCAGTGCTGCGACACATGCAGCCATCGCCTCGTGTCGCAGACCAAACTCCAACTGCGCGACTGCGACTTCAGCCGCAGTCAATGTCGCAGCTTGGACAATTAACCTTAAGGCTCAGTCTACGAGCCTCAAATAACTAAAATGAACTGAAAATGTAGAGGGTGATTTTTAAATAAATGCACCAGAATTAGTTTGGAAAAAGCTGAAAAGACAAAGTGCGGTATGTTGAAGGGGAGAGGGGTAAGAAAAACATTACCAGTACAGCCGGTCAGGATGGAGCCAAGAGTTAGGCGTGTTAACCGTTCGTCTCTAAGGGCCATATTTATAGTATAGTTTCGGTTGCTAACCAATTTCCAGGGATACGAATAACAAGCAGTTCAGGCCGAAAGGAGGATTGGCTGACGTCCGAATATCGTCCATCTAAGCCTTCTTTGTCTAAATATTTCGAGAAGGAGATAGTTCACAAATAAAAGCTTGAAAAATAAGAAAAAAATTGTCCTAACGAACTGAGTAGAGGTTGACGTTACACTTCTCGGATAGTGGCCGGAAACCCCATTATGCCACGTGGCCAGCGGTACCAAGATCTGCGATGGGAAGATAGTTACAAGAATGACCCAAAGAAAGACAGTTGAAGATAACCATCTTTGGAGTTGACATCATCCAACGTCCAACTTATTCCAACGGGAAGAGCCCGTTTAGTTAACCGACAACGGAAAAAACTAGATGATGGTTGGGCCCTCGGTTGCAGCGGTGGTCACGGCGTCGTGGCCTCTGACAATGGAACGTTACCGACTGAGCCACGCACTGCTCTGCGTGCGTCACGTTGAGGTCAGATGGATGCTAATTACAGGTACATCCACCGGCCGATGTCGCTCATCGAGCTCGTGCCAGTCAACCACTGGTCTTATTGTTCTCCGGACTTCCGGTCAGTCATCTCACTTCCTCCCCATTACTTTCTTACCGTTTCTTAGATGAAGACAAAGAAATATGATAAATATCTCCCTCACTAATGCTCTTTGAAGTTTTCTTTTTCTAGTGTACCACGTCTCACTACCTGTTCGAGCTATGTATATTTACATTAATGAGGTAGGGATGAGGAAGATACAATGTATATTAAATGTGATTTTTAAAAACTCCCTCGGGACGCTCAATCGGTATCAAACCCCATCTTTGCACCAACGGCAAGCCAACCCATTTACAAAGCGACACCTTAGACCAGGGGTGGCTTAACATTTTCTTCGGCGTGTCACTATTTACGCTGATTAACTTGAGCATAACACTACACCCCAAAACCTTGACTCTAATCTTGCTCTTCCATCACAATCCTGTTATAAATACAATAACCAGTTACTAAGCCTATTTAAAAAATGTAATATTTTGTTGAGTCTGAGTGAGGTAAAGAGTTCTGAGTTATTTCAATTTATTTTAGGTAGAAAAAACTCCATGTCAGCTCGAAAGTGAGCTATATCGAACGAGCGGCCGCCGCATGTTGACGAAGATGTTGCCAACATTTGCGGTTAGAGGATGTCGATCAGCACAATGAACCCTCCAGCCGTTAATCTCAGTTTTCTAGACCGTAGCTACTACATTTTCATTCAAGTGGCTCCTCATTTGTCCTCACGAAGCTGAGTTGACCCCGTTCCAAACCCAATGCTTAACAAATACATTTTGAAAGCACCGGGGATTGAACCCGGGATCTCTGGATTTGTTGCCATAAACTCTTACCACTAGACCGTAGAGGCGGTCCGTATAGTAATATACAAAGTTGAAATGAAATATAGCAAACACTTAAAACATTAAGTTTGATAAATATGAATATATGGATGGGGTGATGCAAATTAATGAGGTATTAAACACGTAATAACGACTATAAATAATAAATTAAAATACTAGTTTGGTAGTAAAATTATGAATGGCAATTAAATTGCGAAATGTAAGATTGTGTAAGAAATTAATATATAAGGATTAACAATTTAAGTAATTACATAAGATTTTATTTTATAAAATGTCAATAAAATTGGTAGCTAAATAACTAAAACAGTAAATTGATAATGTAGAGTAAAAATTAATATTACATTTAAAGTAAGTTATGTGCAGTGAAATGGAAAAAGTTATATAAAAAAGCTTAATTTTTGTAATTTATTTCATAAAAAGGATCTAACACATCATCTTCATACAAGTCTCGGGCCTTCGGTAGTGAAAGGTCAAATGTCACTTATTTTTATCATTGCTTAAACCTTTGAGCCAGATATTTCTTAGATAAAATTCAATCCAAGATTTTTTTTTTAAAAGTGTGAATCACATTCATTTGCATTTTATTCGTGACACATCTACAGGCTAAGGGGAAGAGTAACAATGGTTTCTGCCATTCAAAAAGTGTCTTCAAGACCTTTACAATATAAAACCACATATAAACACACTCATTCTTAATAATACGATCAGTCGGTGTCACGCACCTCGCGAGGTGGGGGAGATGTTTTTCGGACGTCCTGGGTCATCCGCTTCCTCCTCGTGTTCAACCACCCTGAATCCTGTCACCGGTCTCAAGACACTCATCCACCCCATACCTCATTCATAACTATCATTCTCGTTCATCCCTCCTCCGTACTGACTTGCGATCAAGAAGAGAGGGCAACTCTTTTGTTCGGACAGGGGGGACACTTACTAACATCCGCAGGAAATTATAATCCCCGGCGGAGAAAATTAAAAAGTAATTTACAATATACTATAAAACTGTTCTTTGAAAGATTAGTCCAAAAAGTCTTGAAGGGATACAAGAAAGAATATGCTTCGAAACTGACGGGGATATCGGTGTTCGAATCTCGGTCGGGTGTATTGAGGTTGGGTTTTGTTTTCCACTCTTCATTTAGACAAATGCGGGCAAACTTCCTATAAACTCAACCTTATTCATTTCAAACATATTAGCATGATGAATACATATGATTTTCCCGAACGGATACTGAAGCGCGGCACTAAAAATATAATACCAATAACGCTTCAAAATAAATTAATGCAGTCGACAGGGATCAAACTCCAGCCTTCTGAGTCAGTTACAGTATTGTTTGGTTGCTTTGTTCTATTCTATCAGTTGAAAAATTTTCAAACGGTAGTTAAATATTCATCCTGCCCTTTGAAAATCTATTGCAAACTATAAATGATTGAGTATGTAAAAATTGTATCGTATCATTTATTTTCTATCTCCAGCGAACACAACAGTTTTCCAACAAAAACGTGAAATGTTTGTAATCTTTTATGTAGTAGGTACATGTACAAGTGTAAAATATTTGGTGAATTTTGGATCCAAAGTTTTTCCATGAATTGTTTTCGCATGTGTGAGAAGAGAACTGGTATCACTCTCAACTCATGTCATGTGATAATGTTTCTAGTGTCAACGTATTTTGGCGAAATTAAACTGAAGTAGAAAGTTTAGAATTTTGAATAGGTATCTCGATTGTATTAATTCAATTTTAACAGTGGAAATTTTTTCAAGAAATTTTTTTTTTAGAAAATTTGAAGAAAAAAGATTCCGTGGGAAATAATGCATCTCACACATCTCCAGGTACAGCCGCGATACGTTACTCCCAACATTGCATACTCGTAGCAGCTTTAGTTATCAGCCACACGTTTTGCTGACCCACACAAAAACAGATAAAACGGTATATAGCCGCTTTGAAACTGGAATAAAGCCTCCCCTTTGACATTGATAATATCCCAGCTATCTTTTCTTTATCTCAGTGATTCTACAAAGCTAGCCTGCACAGAATGAACGAGAATTGAAGTTGAATTATTTACACCGAGGGATTAATATTTTCCGGTAAATTTTCAAGAGGACATTTCTTAAATAAAAATTGCAACTTATTGACTCGCAAGGAAGGAAGTGATAGATTTGTAAAGTTTTTGATTATAATGTTGAAGTAATACAATATATGGCGTGGATAAGATGTGGAAGCCTCTAATTAAGTGGCACTTCTGCGTTCAACCACCAAGCGCTATAGATTCCCCAGTCAGCTTTACTTAAATACGATTTTTGGTTCAAACGAGTTCGTTAAACGGCCGAGAGATTTACGTCGCTAGCCCAGCTCACTAAGCCTTGAGCATACTCTAAAATAAATAACTTAATCATACACTGTCATCAATAGTCACACAGTCTAAAGAAGGGATCCTCAAACTACGGCCCGTGGGCCATATTCGGCGCAAGGAATGGGTTCATTCAACCCGCGTACGCTTTGACAAATATAAAATAATAACGAAGAAAATCATTTTAATGACGAATACCAAAATGATGGTGATCTTGTGTGGAGTACATTTAGACTGGAAGTGGCCATTTTGAGCACTTACTACGATGTTAAGCAGATCCACATTACTAGTTTACAAATATGACTATAACTCGGAAACAAGGTCAAATGGGACACATGTTAACTTTTTGTGCATGATTTTTTTTGTCTCCTGTCCACCATTGAAGTGGGTCCCACAAGTTAAGGTAAATTCTCTATACACACATAAAATATAGAATAATGTATGCCTCTTTTCCAATCCGGCCCACCTAGCACTCTCAATATCTTAATGTGGCCCTCCGCTCAGTAATTAGGGAGAACTCTGGTCTAAAACGTCATTATAGCACTACCCAGGGTTAGAATGCCGGTGTGGCAGGACATATTTAGACCAGGAAATTTTTAGGTAGTGTTTCTTTGTCAATGCCGCCCTTCTTGTTTTTTTAATCTCTTTGTCAACGTCGCAGTCGTCGCTATTTAGTTCTTTAGCCTCGTTTATATTGTAGCACATGTTGGCCAACACGATTCCAACAAGTTGTGTTACAATATAAACTCAATCCCAACTTGTTGGGGATGTTGGCCAACATGTTGGTGTTGGGAGAGCCTGTCAGAACACACAAGTTGTGTTGGGTTGTGTTGGATCATTTGTTGGAGATAATAAACGACCAACCCAACATGTTGGCTGATTTGGGAGGTTCTGCGCATGCGCTAGAGAGTCGAGTCAGTCACTAGCCCTGGCAACGCACATGTTTTGTGGCTGGCTATACATAGGCTCCCATAAAGCGTAGAGTTGTAGCAAATTTTTCTCCCGGAGTCACAACAATTTTCCTTTCCATTTTACCACGTAAATGAAGATACAGAAGTGTAACTAAGCATTCAAAGTCCACATATGACATGCGTACAACGTTATCAAATCCATTTTGCAAATGTAGGCCATTCATTATTCCCATGTATGCACCTTTAATGGGACGTTTAACCAAAAAACTTCAAAACCCCCACAGTTTATTACGTCTGGTTTTTTCTGCAAGAGTACACTTCCTGTCAACACAATAAATGAACGGCAAGTAATACGATGTTATCCATGGCTATAAATGTATAGACTGATTAAAAACTAGCGGAGGACCTAGGAAATCTTTAGACCAAGAAATTTTTAGGTAGTGGTTCTTTGTCGATGCCGCCCTTAGGAATTTTAGTTGTGTGTGTGTGTGGGGGGG
>CABFWO010005092.1:33396-47752 GCA_902155825.1 Timema genevievae
GGGGGGGGGGGGGGGGGGGGGGGAAGACAAAAGTAAGACCTCAGAACAAATCAGAACTCATCATTAGTGTATCTTTTCAGACGTTTATTAATTTGATTGCAAATGTTAGGTTAGGTTAAGCTAGGTGTCAAATATTATGTACGTCACTGCTCAAACCAGTATTAAATATAGGCCCATTTAAATATTCAAAGGCTTTGACATGAGCTTTGGTAAATAAATAAGATGTGAGAGGTTGAATAAAGTAGCATTAATATCCTTGAACACGAATTTACTAGTCAACAGTGAGATTATTACACCGCTGTTGGGTGTCAAAGAGATGCCGTTCTTTTGAGTGCGTGCCGATGCTGTACTAGAGTCGTTCTTGCATTCGGACTAATAATATCCTGGACTAATGTTTTCCTCTTACACCGGCAGATTGCTGCTCGGGGTTCGAATATCAACTAGGTTCACTAATGACGCCCCACCCCCCCAAATGACTTCCAACTCTTCTTCTAGGCAAATACTGGTAGGTTTCCTATAAGTTCTACTTACCTAATACCCACCCTTAAAGTGTAATTAAATGGCTATAGTCAAGGCCGTAGCCAGCCAATAATTTCAGGGGGGGTTTGGTGGGCCCATCCCCCAATTAAAGGAGGCTAGAAAAAATTCTAAATAAAAAACTGTTCTAGAAGCTATCTGAAGTGTTCCCCAACTATCGGAGGCTAGGACAAATTCTAATTATTAAACAGATCTAGAAGCTCTTTAAAGTGTTTTTATGGCAACATAACCCCCTAACCGCCGAAAAATAGGAACAATTCTAAATAATTAAACACCTCTAGAAGCTATCTGAATTATTTTTTTACTATAACATAGCACCATAACTGCCGAAGGCTAGAAAAAATTCTAAATATAAAACATCTCTGGAATCTCTCTGAAGTGCTTTTTATGGTAACACAGCCCCCTAATTTGTACTTGTACCTTAATTTTGATATTGTTTGAACCATATATAAAGCCATATATATTTTGTTCATAATATTTAGGTAACACAGCTCCCTAATTTGTACTTGTACCTTAATTTTGATATTGTTTGAACCATAAATAAAGCCATATATATTTTGTTCATAATATTTCGGGTGGGGGGGGTTTGAACCCCGAAAACACCCCCCTGACTACGGCCTTGCCTAGGACGACAAAATATTGTAACGGACCTAAACATAAATAAATAGCACTAATTACATGTAGAGATGCGAGATAAGTTTCAAGGGAAATGTTTCCTTTGATTTCTTTTCAGGAAAATATTTTGACTATTCAATTTAAATAAATCCTATCGATATACTGCATGCTTCTCTAGCAGATCTAGGAGGTGGGTTACAGGGGCAAGTGCCCCCCTCCTCCCTCAGATGACGATAAAATACACCATCTAAAAGTATATCTTTTTAAAAAATAGCTGAATTTTATTTGTTATTATAATTAGAATGAAAATGATACATATCCAAATATAATAGGCTTATTTTGCAACAACGTGACGTATACGACATCCATCGGAACAACTTCTCAACCTCATACAATGAGCCCACTTTGTAAATAGAAATTCTACTTCCACCAAAATTCGCTAGGAACATTGCGTGTGCAGTGATGCGGAAATGAAAGATAGGCTCAAATAAGGAAAACGCGCCCTTTAAAAGATGTGCGAAACAAGAGGGATTAAAAGGCACGAGGCTGCTTCGACATTTTTAGACACTCTTATTTGCCTCCTTGGAAACTATCACTTAACTCAGCTAAAGTTAGAGGTAGTAACGCATTTGCATTCTTCCGTTCTCTACTGTCATCAGAGCTCCTCGTTAGTGTAGTTGTTTTGGTTGAGGTTTTGGGACTAGCTCTGACCTTAGCTCGGAAGTTACAGGCAGAGATCATCGTTGTACTCTAAGCAATGCAGCTTGTCAAAGTGACAGTGGCAAGCCTTCAAGATAAACGTGACAAAAGCTATGATTTATTCAATCAACTCTTTTAGAAAAGTCCGAACATTTGGAGAGGGAAATAGGAACATAAATCAGTAAACCAAGAAAAACGAGCCTGCAAAACAATGAAAAAAACTAACCCAACTTTTAATCGAAGTTAAGTGAATCAGTTGAAAACTACTATCGTAATGCAGTGTACCCTCCTTTTTTTTAACTATATAGTTAATAAACTTTCCTCCAGATTTCTAAAATCACGACTACAAGGAGTTGGACAGCTTCAAAAGCTGTTGTCACCAGAATTTAGTGATGGTTTTGAAGCTGTAGTTCTGCAAGGAGCTGAACTGTATGAGGATAGTTTGCCTGTTTCTCAATTCTGAAATGAAATTTACAAACCTGGAAGCGGATGTAGAAACCAAACTCTTCAGAAAAGTTTCCTTCAGTAGACTACAAAATAATGATAGCCTCAAGACATCAAGACACCACTTTTAAGGCGTAAATTTTACACTTCCTGGTCGAGGGGAGAGGGACTTCCGGATCCCCATCCCACTGGGGGGTATTCCACCCCACCCTCTGTGTGTGTGTGTGCGTGTGTGTGTGTGGAGGGAGAGAGNTGTGTGTGTGTGTGTGTGTGTATGTGTGTGTGTGTGCGTGTGTGTGTCCCAGGAAATAATTCTGAATCCACCCCTAGTATGTTTTAAAGTTGACAGTAGTAAAATATTTTATTGATCCCACGATCCGACACCTTAGCTCAGTCGGTAGTGTGTCTGTCTACTGAATTAAGGGTCCCAAGTTTATTTCCCGGCATGGCTGAAAAATGTATCATTGGTGAAATGCGGGTTTAACCTTTCACAGTGATGAATTAACGGCCGGGGACTGGATGTTGTGCCTGTCCTAGTCTTAAGTTAGATTATAGGGCATATGAAACTACGACAGGCCTAGCAAGCCGGTAGTGGAAAATATATTGCTTGAATAAGAAAACCTACCCAGGCCACAGGCTGGAAACAGTAATAGACGTAATACAAACTCAAGGAGGAGGCAAAGGACAAGGCATATTGGCGGTCTATGTTCACTAACAAAAGGAATGGACCTGTCATAAGACGAACACCTGATAATAATAAAGAAATAAAAACTAGAATCAATATAAAATTAGTCACACTAAAGAATTAAAAGGTATTTCAGTTTTTTTTCATCCTAGGCAATTGTTGGCTACGAAACGACTATAAATAAAATAAATGACAAATTTAAAAATTAGCATTAAAATAAAAACGATGAAATTATTAGTGTATGTTAAAAAAAGCTATGAGTGTGATGAAAAAATTGTGAAATAGATAAATTAGGTTTAAATTAATTTTAATTTTAATAAATTGATAAATTAAATGCTAATGAAATGTATTTTTTCATTCATTATCTGAAAGCTGGGCTCCTTTCTACTTTTGAAGGGTTTATCTACGAACTGCTTGTTGAGAATCTGACTATAGCAGGATTATGGTAGGAAGGAACTTTAAGGGAAAAAAACAAACATAACTAGGTTTAGGTCACAATTTATAACATTTTATTTCCCAATGGTTCCAGAAGTCACTCTCACAATAGACTTGAATGCCGATGACTGGGAGATTTGGTTTCGAATCCCGGTGGGGTGAACTGAGGGTGGTTTATCCTAATCCTAAATTGTTTTTCACTTTACCTCCACGAAGATGCGGTTTTACTTCCTAATTCAACCTTCCTCATTCTTAACACACTAGTGTAATTAATACATAGGCCTATGCGTTTAACCCCAACAGGTTGTAAAAAAGTAAACTATTAAATAAATCATATAAATCATTTGTAAATTTTTTAAACTAAAAGTTATTGTTGATTTAAATATTACTTCAGTGTTTTACTATTTCTAGAAAAAATGTTCGATTAAAAAAGAGAATGGTAGTTTAATTATTTTTTCAACCAAGGGTTTTCAGAGCTTATAGTTCTTGGACATAAGGTATTATATGAAGTGTTCTATCAAATAGGGATGTGTCAAGGAGGGTCACAAAAATAAAGAAAAAAAAAATAAATGTGGTCAAGAACCCAAAGTGAGGGAAAATGGACGTACCAGTCCGTAGCACGTAGAGAGCGCCGTCTTGGAACCTTCGTGACCTTTGACGTGTCCTTGGTAGAAACATTGCAAGTCGTCCGCTGGTCTCAGTTCAACGTTGGACAGGGGATCATCCTGTCAGAGAAGGTAGCAAATAAAAAGTTCGATCAAATACTTACTGATATGTTTACTGAACACACATATAAACTTAAAACAATTAAATAATCGAAAATTAATCTTAATAAAATGTCTCAAATCTTAGCCCAATTTTTATTATACCTGTTGATCTAAGGGTACCAGATTCAATACCCGTATCAGCCTTAAGATTACTGTAAATTTAGGTTGGATGAATTGCAGATTTTTTTGTAGTGTGTTAATCCTTGATTTATGTTAGGCTAAGCCATCATATAACGGAAATATTTACATACAATCTAATTTAGGTATAAAGAACCTACTTGACAAAAATAAACGCTTCTGAAACAATTTTTATACATTCATACGTTAAGAGTGTTACATGGGAGAGTACTTAAAAGTATTTTAACTTTTAGAAATCGCCGATTATTTAAGAAATGGTTTGATATTTTTTAATATTGTTTTCACCAAAATGCAAGCGAAAGTTCTGACTAGTTAAAAATTTTAAAAGTGTTTTGAGAATACGTTTGATAACTTATATAGAACCCAATAAAACAATCCTACATTATCTTAAAATTTTCTAGGTGTGACCTTACCAAAACACATTTTATTTGATAGAGGAAGGCTTGCTCTAGGTTTTTTACCTTTTTCTTTAGTCTCAAAAGCACAAACTTTCTGGTATGGAGACGTTAAACTAAAAAACAACAGCCTTAAACAATTTTTTTTAACTGCTCATAAACCTGTTGATGATTTTCGCCTACATTTTGTTGTTGATAATAAGACGTACTAATCCAAACGGACTCTACACCAACATTATCTCTGGCGGGGGTCCTCACCTTGGTTCCTCCGGAGGTCCTTGTCTCGATGATCATTCCAGGGGCTAGCAGATGATGGTTGGGTACCAGCACCAAGTGGTGGTCCTCACCATCAAACTTGAGTCTGTAGTGCACCCGATCCTCGGGCCTGTGATTCTCAGCCCCCTGCGCTTCAGTGTCGTGGTAGTTGGACAGCTGGAAGTGGTGGGGTACGTAGTGGGACAGGAACTCGCCCTCTGACGTCACCTTGCAGGGGTACACTAGCTGGTAGTCCTTCACGTCTCTGGTGAAGCGGCCTGGAGTTCAAGAACAAGACATTCCTCTAGGATGTATGCTTATAGTTGGATTGAAATAGGAACAACGCCTGATCATCACTCTTACACCTAGGCTCAATCACTGGCTCATCTTCCTATTGAGCTAAAGACCCGTGCTCGATTCCCAGTCTGGCCGAAATACTTAATATTGAGGGATTTACGTTTCACATTAATGAAGGAATGGCTGGATGATTGGGTGGTGTATTAAGTCTATCTATAGGTCATTTTATAATATAACCAATTAGTTCAGAGTTCAGGGTAGGTATTCCATGTAATCACCATATAACCATATAAAAGCTAATTAAATATATTTTAATATGTTCATGCGCAAAGCCACGTGTTATGTAGCGTTTACTTTCGACAGATGGTGTCAATTTTGACATTTTATAGCATGGTGGCCGGCTGTACATATTGGTTACTCTATAATTATTTTAAAAATATTCTAAAGATAAGGTTATTTCTCTGGGGATCCAATTATATGCCATATTTGTTTAGTTCTTTATTCGAATTATTCAAGTACTGTATTACATTAACATAAGTATTACATACGACATAATCCTAGGAGTATGGAGGTATAAAGGGTATAGTTTAAGAGGAAATGCACTTTAGTTAGTTTGGCAAGAGGATGGTAAAAACAAAGTGATAAATAGCATGTGGAGAAAATATCTTTACACGGCTGATATTTGACTCTCAACCTCTCCTTTACCGGCAATCTACCCTTCTAACACCTTAGGCTGCATGACTATTATGTGAATTTTCCTTTATTTTTAGGCACATACTGTTATGCTCAAATTCATATAAGTTAAGAGGCATTATTAAGTTATTTTAGAAAAATAACCAAATCTACTTTTTCTGTTGAAATAGGTTTAATATATTATAAACTTCAAAATTATACTGACTTGTTTTCTAGTTCGTTTTTATGTCATTCTTATTTTACAAAGTATTCAAAAAAATGAATCTGCTTTAATAAACGTTTTTAATTGATTTTTCCTATTTGATTTTTTTAAATGGCTAGGTTTGTTGTATTTAGTTTCTTAAGTTAGGATAGTGTATGTACATCAAAAATATACTTTTTGGAAAATGGGAAAATTTTACTATACAGTAGATTATACAGGTACATTTTAAGGAAGCGTCTTAAGTCTGTTTGGGTATGTTGAGAGGGTGAGTGTGGATCGAGTGAAGAAGCAAACTTACATGAAGTAAGATTATGTGGATCAAAAGGAAGGGATAGACCATGTGAGACGTTGCTAGATGTTGTAGACGAATGTGTGAAAAAGAGATACATTAGGAGTTTTGAGAATAAAAGAGCATGCATGACTCGGTGTATGGATGTTGTTGAAGCGAAAAGAGTATGCAAGGATAGGGGAGTGTGGAGAAATGTAGTGTACAGAGCTGCTGTTGTGTTTTGAGCCATATATTTTGAGCATAATTTATTAAGTTTGGTAATGTTGAATTTGACATGGTTTTATAAAATTACAATTTCGTTGAGTTTTAAAAAAAACCTGCTTCACTACTCATCATATTTAAATTATTTATCTCGCGTACCAAATTAAACACACCGAGGGGACGTAGTTTACCCATCAATGTCTTAAATCATTCGACCACTGAAGCGTGTATTAAGATATTAATTTATTGAATATATTAATACAAAACCTGGGACAATTATGAATAAGTTTAAATAACAAATACTGCATGATAAATACATTTAAGACACATGGTTAGTGAAAATATGTGCAAACAAATTAAATCTTTGAATAAAATTAAGAAGTTAATAAATATTTCCCTGAAACTGTTAAGAAATTGTTATATGTGAGGCTAGGTAAACAAATTGAGATAAATTGTTTGAAAAAAAGTATTTCAATTTAAATTCATTGAATATTTTATGTAATTTTACTTGTAAAAACTTGCGTAGCAGCTTAAAGGAAGAACTAGCTGGCCCCATGGTATAGTGGTCAAATCACTTAGCCACAAACCTAAGGATCCCGGGTTCGATTCCCAACTGATACTACGGACATTTTTCCCAAAACGGGAACTATCCCAATGATCACAAGGGTTTGGTTAGTTAAGCTTAAGTAAAGTTTTAAAATGTCCACTAGTTCTACAGCCTCATGATCACTATCACCATCACCTCATCTCATTGAGATACGGAAAGAGCGTCCACGGAAAGGATTTACGATTAGTACATTCTGGCGTCTCCTAGGTAAAGGTAGAGAAGTAGGCCTACCGACTAATTTTTCCACAAACTGGGCCACGAATTATGTAGTTCAGACACGCATATAATTTATAAAAGGAAGCATTTATTTATTAATGGTTTGTATTGAATGTTTTAATGGAATTCTTCACATTTTCACTAATCATGTATTAAATTTATTAATTATATTTGTTATGCATATTTGTTTATAGCTGCCCCAGGTTTCGTAATAATATATTAACCAATTATCTTGAGCTGTACTCTTTTTGACTGATTGATGCGGAATGAAATGTTTGTATTTCAACGAGCTTGAACTCTTATAGCTTTAATTTTCACTTTGTCATTTCCAAAATATTAATATTTGAGGAGTGTAAAATAGGCACGCCAGTTAATAAAAAAAGCCACCTGACTTTGCTGCTGTTTGACCGCTACTTACAGTCTCTAGCACATTGTCCTATTTACGGTGAGAGTAGCGATAGCTAAGGTTTTGTCACGTCTAAGCTGTTATTATTGTTTTAATCATGCTTGTGTGTCTTCATCTCAAATACCATAATGAAACTTGACTACCAGTCTATGCGAAAGAGAAGTGTTTTGTGAATGACAGTGCCATTAAAAACACGGTAGCCTTGAGAAATATATTTAGAGAATAGGGGTTCTGGGATTGGGGGAATGTTTACTTTATGCCTCAAGTAAGATGACGTACCATAGTGGCAAGTCCGATGCTACAGGTTTTGTCGTGGGTGCTAATGTTTACTGGCCGTCATATTTTTCACCAGCTTAAATCTTCCAATCGCTGTTATTTTTATTACATTAACATTTTTAAAACATATAAAATAGTTTACATTTTATATATATTTCGATCCTGAAAATTACCATCTGAAATAATGTAAACTAACATTTCCAAACACAAAATATAGTTTTAAAAGATGTTCTTTTCAAATTGTTACAAATTGTTAAATCTAGTTTTTTTAGCACCACGTCTTACTACCTGTTTGGACTATACGCTTATATACTAATTATGCTAATATTTTTATGGATTAGGGAGGTTATAAATAGAGCACGTGTGCCCGTATTTGCGTGGAATAAGAGTGGAAAACCATTTTGAAAAAACTTCCTCAGTACATTCGACCGAGATTTGAAAATTGATCTCCCCGTCATCGGCAGTCTAGTCTACTGTGAGAGTAGCGCATTAAAACCCGTGGAAACCGAAGTGTTTTTTAATTCTGGCTCTTCCTTAAAATAATAAATGACCATCATAATACATCTTGGTGACAATTTGTGTCATAATGTCAACCACCATGTGATGATTGCACCATCCCTGCGTATAGGCACAAGGGCATAGCTGCGTTGGTAGAGGGACGGCTTTAGGAGGACGCAGGGACTTTCAATAAATAGTTTTATCTTGAAATTGTGTTATTATGTTTACTTCAAACGTAGCAGCAATCACACATTAATACCGTAAGTAGACAGTCTATAATTGCTGGTGATTAACGAGTTTATCTGTTTAAATGAGTGTTGGCGATAAACCACCTAAAACAGAATTAAACGTTGCTGTTTAGGGTCGTCCAATCACTGAGAGAAGGATCCCATTATCAAGGTGACCTGGCTGTTGAACAGAGTACCGCATTTCTACAAAGTCAATTCCAAATACTAGCCGATTTTTTAAAACTACCCTAGTTTAAAAATATTTTAAACAAACCGCATCAACGAGCACGCGGACAAAGGCGCCAGTCTCGTCTCGTCTGGTCTGGAGTTTTTAGATAAGGGGAGGGGTTAGAGTCCTAGAAGGGTGTACTGATAAGGTTGTTTCCTAAATTGTTTCCCACACTACCTTCATCCAAACGCGATTATATTTTCTTTAAAGTCCACCTTCCTTAACCTCATTAATATAAATATTCGGATAGACATATAATAACCTGCTTCTGTGGCCACATGTACATTAAACTGCCAAGATCTGGGTTCGAATATCATTTGGGTTCACTGAGGGTGGTTTTCTCTAAACGATTCTCCACTATACCTCCACGCAAGTGTGGGTACACTTCCTATAAATTTAACCTTCCTCATCCCTAAGACATTAGCGTAGTTAGCACATAGGCGTACAACCCAAACGGGTGGTAGGACACGGTGATAAAATACTTATACATATATATATTGACTTGGTCAGCCCAGCCCGAAGGGTTAGATGGGAATGGCGGGTGATAAAATGTATTTTATTTTACAGAGAGAAAGTCGTGGATGGATGGACTTGACCCAACCAAGGGTTCCCCACCACCCTTGCACCAGCCCTCTCCCCACTCAATCTCTTTTTATCTCTATCTCGTTCTATTTCCCTACGAGGAAGTAGGTCTGCCTACTGGGTCGAAAAATGTATCATTGCAACTCTGCCAGTGGGCTGGGTCGAAACCCTTGGCTGGGTCAACCCGTCTCCCCCCCATCCCAGTCCGCCCAACCAAGGGGATATATGTATTTAAGCGCCGTGTCTTACCACCTGTTTGGGTTGTACGCCTGTGTGCTAGTTACACTAAAGTATTAGGCATGAGGAAGTTTAAATTTAAAGAGAGTGTACCCACACTTGCGTGGAGGTATAGTGGAGAATCCTTTAGGATAAACCACCTTCAATACACCCGATCGGTATTCGAACCTCGATCTTGGCATAATATATAATATATTATATATAATATAAAATATTTTATATATAATATATAATATATTATATATAAAATAAAATATTTTATATATAATATATAATATAAAATTAAATATATTATATATTATAATAATATATCATATAATATATATAATATAAAATAAAATATATTACATAAAATAATATATTATATATATTTTATATATATAATATATTATACATAATATATTATATATATTTTATATATATATAATATATTATACATAATATATTATATATATTTTATATATATAATATATTATACATAATATATTTTATTATATACATTATGTAAAAAATATATAATATATAAACACCGTAGTACAGTAAAATGTTCATAGGAAGGCTCTTTTAGATTATTTTTTTTACAAAATTGATAAGATTCTTTTTTTTTTTTTTTTGCGTTACGTATGAATGTAAAGCAACGTTTTTATATCTGAGATAAATATTTTTTTTATAAAAAGAGGACTGTATGCAACCAAACTAAGCCTTAGGAAGTAAGGGAGATATAAGTTGAGACTGAAGGTCACTTCAAACTCCACTCACTCCCCCTTTTCTCACACCTCAACCCCTACAAATCTTTAGACTGCCGAAGACGGGGAGATCAGGGTTCAATCCAGGTTGGGTGTACTATGGATGGTTTTTTCTAATTGATTTTCTACTTTCCCTCCCCTCTAATGAGGGTGCATTTCCTCTTAATTAAGCCTTCCTACTTACTAACCCATTAATCTAACTAGTGAATAGGCATATAATTCAAACGTACAGTAAGACGCGGTGCTAAATAAAACCAAAAAACAACATAACACTGTTGGGCACGCAGAAGAGAAATGTATAAAACACACACTAAACTATACCTATTACAAACTACATATCTAAAAGCTAGTTGACCCGCCTCGATGGCGTAGTTGGCTGAAGCGCTAGTTTCGAGCTGAGCCAGAATGCTGAGGACAGGGAGATTGAGGTTCGAATCTCGGTCATTTGAACTGGGATGGGGGTTTTTCTAAATGGTTTTCCACTCTCCATCCACGCAAATGCGGACTCAATTCTTCTAAATTCAACTTTCCCCATTTCTAGTCCATTAGCTTAATTAGTATTTAAGCGTATATCCCGAACGGGTAGTAAGACGCGGTGCTAAATAATAATGAAAAAATAAGATGGTTCGTCATTGTCTGGGACACGACACCTTGAAGAAGGCCAAGGTCGAGCTGATTCATGTTGTAATGCAATCCCCTACATCAAAATGTGCTGATCCCTAGTTTGGAGGAAATGAAGCACAGATTTGTAGCAGTAGAATGAACATGTAGAGGTCAGGTTGACAACATGAAGTTATCATCTACCAAGGGCATTTAACAGTGTATGGCTATGCACAGAAACATATTAGCTATATTTAATTAGGTAGATATTTAAATTCAAGGCCATACCGAAAAATATTTTGAAGGGGTAAAGAGAATGGATGGGTTCTACTGGAACTAGCTTGTAATGGTGAAATTCCCCAACAAAAGGTGGCAAGGAATCTTTTTTTCTAATCATTTATTTAATCTTTATTGAAGGAATTTAAAGCTTATAAAACATTATTGACTTTGTAGGGAAGGCAATGAAAAGTAATACCAAAATACTTTACTAACTATAGTATTTTAATGGGGGGGGGGAAGGGGGAAGGTTAAACCCTCAAACTCTCATTATTGTTACGGCCGTGTTT
Organism: Timema genevievae; assembly: GCA_902155825.1. NCBI lineage: Eukaryota > Metazoa > Arthropoda > Insecta > Phasmatodea > Timematidae > Timema > Timema genevievae. The sequence continues at coordinate 45,239 of CABFWO010005092.1, forward strand.
GTATTAGATATATTTAAATAGATTTCTCTATATTATCCATTTATATTAATACAGCTCCAATAGTATATTTATCTATTATTTATCTAGAAGGGTTTTACTTCCCAATGAGCTAGAAAGCTGAAATGTATAGAAGTTTTAGAGGAACCACTCGACAAATGCACCAAAATCCAACAAAAATGTCAACTCAAGAAAGTATAAGCTAAATAATTCTAAAAAAAAAACCACCCGCCTCGGTGGCGTAGTTAGTAAACGCGCTAGTTTTGCGTTGATCTAGACTGGCGAGGATGGGGAGATCGAGATTCTAATCTCGTTCGGGTGAAATGGGGTGGTTTTCCCTAAATCGTTTTCTACTCTTCCTCTACGCAAATGCGGGTTCACTTCCTCCAAACTCAACCTTCCCGATTCCTAACCAATTGGCGTAATTAGTACTTAAGCGTATAACCCGAACGAGTGGTAAGCTGCGGTGATAAATATAATAAAAATAAATAAATCTAAATAGCCATTTGAATTTTTGTAGCCAACGTTGAGTTCTGATACTCGGTCACGTAAGCCAATGTGGTTCAACTGACGGCCCGCGGGCCAAGTGCAGCCCACGCTCACTGAAAATGTTGCCCTCATAGTATCCCGGAGGAAAATTAAAGGGAAAGCTTCAGTGGAAGATGTAAAATAGCTACTGATTCAAATAAACATATATTTTTTAAAAGGTCATCATTGCATTTTATTGTGCATTTATTTGATAAATAAACGTATGTCTAAATTTATATTTATAATACTTAGGTATTTGTTTCGTGAAAGAGTGTTATGCATTTGCATATTTCATAAAACAGATTTGTGAGGCTAAATAAACTTTTTATTTGGCAGTAAAATTTGAAAGATTGTAAGAACCAGAAATACATTTATTTATATATATGTATTGAAAACAATAGTTTATTAATAATGTTATAGCCTATTGTGGGGACCTATATATATTTATATTTTTTAGCACCGTGCCTTACTACCCGTTTAGGCTACACGCTTATGTACTAATTACGCTAATGGTTTTAGGGAGGTTATTTTTATAGGAAGTGTACACGGATTTGCGTGGAGGGAGAGTGGAAAACCATATTGGAAAGCCCACTCTCAGCCTACCCGACCAAGATTCGAACATCGATCCCCCCATCATCAGCAGTCAAGTCTACACGCGGCCACCGAAGCGGGTGTCAGGTTATACTATCTGCACTTTTAATAGATAATATCAATACCTTTAATAACATTATTAATATAGTAAAATGTGATCAAATTTGGCCGCTATAATATACGTTTGTATTTTCTAATAGGCCTTTTCTATGAAAATTGGATTGAGTGACTAAAAAGCTGTGATATATTTTTTAACTAGGGATATTAAAAGTGAGATTTCTGATTATAATAGAACATAACTTATATTACAAACTAGATTAACATTAGAATTGGGTGACCTGGTGGTCAAGGGGTAAGGTGTCATACTTCTGTGCTAAGGATCCGGGGTTCAATCCTCGGTCCCGGCACAGATTTATCTGATTGCCAAACCGTTCCTTCACCTCTGACAATATGGGTATTAATCACAACTTGTGAATGTGAGGAATGCCAGGCCTCCACCGTGGTTCGGATTCCACGTTAAACTGTAGGTCCTCCATTTCATCTCACAATCGCCCTACCATTACACATTAGCGTAAGTGCGTATAACCCGAACGGGTAGTAAGACGTGGTGCTAATAATAATAATAATAATAATAATAATAATAATAATAATAATAGAATTGACAGGATTGACAGTTTCCTAGACGTTAGTTTTTGTTGTCATTTTTTTAGGAAGAAGATCATCAGATCTTACTAGCCATAAAGGCTACCCATTTACACAACTATGTTAGGAAGGTAGAATTGAGAGAAAATGTACCCGCATTTTCGTGTAGACAGAGTGGGAAATTATACATCCATTACTGTTTCCAGCCTAATGTCTAGATCAGTTTTTTATTCAAGTCATATATTTTTCCACTATACGTTGGCTTGGCCTCTCTTAAGAGTGGGAAACTATTTAGGAAAAAAAAGTCCTCGGGAACAATCAACCAAAATTCGATAACACCATATTCCCCATCATTGTCAATCCAGTCTAATGTTGGAGTCACTGAGGTCTTAGAGCATTTTATCACTGATTCGAGTAGCATTTGTTAAAAACTGTGAAAGGATATGAGCCTATTTCACCAATGATAATTTTTATGGCCGTGCCAGGAATGGATCCAGGGACTCTTAGCTAAGCTGGATACGAATTAAAATCGTTATAGCCGATTTAGAGAAAATCAATTTTTTCTATTTTCGCTTTTTACTTGACTACTTTTAATTTTAGGGTTAAGCAGACACACAGACAGACAGCATTGCAAAAACAACTTTTTAGGGTTTAGGGGTCATAGAACGTCGATATAAATCAAAATTTCGGATTAGATTTTTTTTTACGGTCGCAATAACCTTTAGTGTTCGAAAAGTTTTATATATATATATATAT